>PVKE010001060.1:0-111007 GCA_004027555.1 Craseonycteris thonglongyai
CAACATCATGGACAAGACTGGCGAGATACAACCAGAGAAGATGCTAGGTGAGGCTGCGACGATGCGCAGACAATCAGCTCACAGGGATAAACCCACTCGGACTCTCATGGGTCGATGTCGCCCCGGAAACCAATCCCGCGCCTTTATGAGAGCCCGTGGGATGGACTCTGAGTCAACTCAGCTCTTTGTGTGACATGCAGGGATCCTTCTCTCTCGCGCATCCACATGAAACAACGCTCCTTTCCGCCATGTGGCTGCCGACATGGTTGTATTTTTTCATTTTTATTTTTTGATGAATGTTTTGGGAAAACCCGCGAAGCACTGAAGCCGCAAACCATGAAGTGCGAAGTGGTGAGGGAACACTGTAATGATATTAGATCTCTGTCTCTTTTTTCATTGCTTACACACACACACTTTTCAAGTGGCTAATGTAATGGGTACAAAAATCTAATATGCTTCTACCTTAGAAAATCTGGAAGAAACAAATAGTTGTCTTAGTTGAATAGCTCAGGTAAAGACCTTTGGAAAACTTTGACTTCCTTGGCTTGAATGAAATGTGAATCCCTGAATGCAACCAGGGAGGACAGAGGGTTTAAATTGGCCAGGACTGTATCAATTTGGGGAATGTTGAAGAGATGGGCTCTATTTGCAACTAAATGAGTAGAATAGAACATGTCAATTTCAGAGGGGAGAGTAGTAGTTTTCAAAGAGGTACTGGTGGATTAAACAAGACAAAGCACAACAAAAATGTGCCAATTCCAGCCATCCAATAATGCTCATTGTCTCCTTTGTATGCTCATGTCTTCTTTAATTTGGTCTATGATCTCTTTTTTCTTTTCTTATGGTAACTACAGGACACATCTCCATATTTTGCACTTATTCTACTCCAGTCATTTATTTCTACAGTTTTAATCCCTCAACTGCATATCATTATGCATTAGAAATCTTTTAGTCTTTCTCTTAAAAAAATTATTATTTTGAGAGAAAGTGAAAGGGAGAGAGAAATAGAGAGAAGAGTCAGGGGTGGACTCAGAGCAGTCTCTGTAGTTCTACATCATTAGTTGTGACATGGTTTCATTCCACATCAGTGGATGTGGGGCCACATGGCTGGGGGGAAGGGGGAGGGGAATGAACCAGAGGCTTCCCTCGTGGGAGGCAAGAACCTCCACCACTGAGCTCTCCTTGTGGTTACCAGTTGCACTGCAGCTCAGCCTATGGGTCTGCACAGGCTGGGGCCAGGAATCAAACCCTGACCTCAAGATTGCCAGGCAAGCACTAAAACACTGAGCTATCCTGGCATCCCCTCTTCTGGTCTTCCTTAAATTTTTTTTCTCCCTCTCATTATTATTATTGTTGTTGTTTTTGTTGTTGCTAATTATTATCGTTTCATTAGGTGGTTGTTGTTTCTCTACTCAGTAATTACTTTCTTCAGAAATCCATTCCAGTGAGGTTATATTCATTACGTTCTTGCTTCTCCCTCTTGGTTGCTGGCTTCTTTCCTCCTATTACTTTACTATGGACAACTTAGTTCTGAGGAGAGGTAACAGATCATATCTTATGGTTTTCAGGTCAATAATTTCCTTGGATCAGTGGATACTTCTCTCTATACAAGATATATTTATGTGATTGTGCTCCGCCAAATTAAGCATTTTGAGCACGAAGATCCTGACTTCTCTGTTGAAGGGCTTCGAGGGAAGGAAATTCTGAAACTCACTTTTATAAAAAACTCTTCCAATAGGAAAAAAAAAAAAAAGTCTTTGAAATAATCCTCTTGTTTCCTCATTTTTATATGTTCTTCTGTAACCACATTA
Source organism: Craseonycteris thonglongyai (assembly GCA_004027555.1). Taxonomy (NCBI): domain Eukaryota; kingdom Metazoa; phylum Chordata; class Mammalia; order Chiroptera; family Craseonycteridae; genus Craseonycteris; species Craseonycteris thonglongyai. The sequence goes on from PVKE010001060.1 coordinate 1,812, forward strand.
AAAAAGGGAATCTTGTGGGCTTTCAAGGCCAAGTGAGAAAATGCTTATAATATTTTTGCATAATATGCAATAGATTTTTATCACTTCTCTGTTCTACAACATTTATTGTATCCTTTCTATGAGAGAAATGATGGAAACCACAGGTTTAATACTCCTGGGGAGGTTTCACCTTCTAGTCTCTGCCAATATATCAAAAGTGAAATGCTAAAAAATATATTAAATAGAAATTCCAAAAAGTTCACAGCTGTTAAAAAGATATTTGGACTATTTCTGGGTCATGTTTGCATTCTTTAAAAGGTAACTGTGGTCTTATGTTGGTGTATTCACACCTCATGACTACTTCTGACTCATAATGTGATTGTCTTCCCAGAGCAAGCATTGAGCAGGCCACTAGTGATTCCTCAATGGAAGAGTTTTTTACTATGAAAGTCTGGTTTCAGTACAATCCTAAGACTGTGGCAGTTTATTCACACAGTCAAAGAAGGAAGTGCTATACCTGCAGGAGCTCTTCAGAGTCTTAATGAGAAAAAAGAAAAATAAGATATTATTTTAAAGTGTTTTTTATGGAAGGGGGATGAAACATAAAAAATCACATTTTCCTTAATGTTTCTGCCAGAATAAACTGTTTATAAAGCAAAGCTGAGATTCCACCTGGTCAGAATCTTAGTAGTTACTGTCTTGGACAGGGAGGCAAAGGTAAGACATTAATGAAGGTTTTAGGGTCTGGCTTAAGGTAGGGGCTTGAAAAGGATTAGACAAATTAGCGAATAAGAGTTAAATATTAGTGGAGAGGATGAGGCAAGATTTAGAAGAATAGCAAATGTTCAGTACTAGCTGTTTTTCAGGAAGAAGGTACTTTAAGAAGAGTGAACTGAGTTATATGATGTAGGGAGAGAAATTTTACTTTGCTCTTCAAGGTTCTTTTGGCTAGTCTAATAATTAAATCTACAGGATTAACAAGATTATTTTAATTAACAAAATAACCCAAGTTAATTACAAGGAGTGGCTCTCCTTTTAACGGAAATATTTAAATCTGCCATCACTCTGAAGTAAAATACATTATGAAGAGGGATAGGACCACTCTAGCAGACCTGGTCCAGATTTTACATACTCAGACAAAACCTCATTTAGATTTGGTTGATCATTGGAATAAGGCTGTTCAGATGAAAACTTCTGTGAGTTTCCATGTTTCCTCCTGTTTTTATGGACTCTGAGTAAGATACACACTTACCTGAAAGCATTCTCCATAGAAGGGAAGTTCATCTCCCCAAACACTGTAATGTCAAATTCTGGAATGAATTCATTCACATGCCTGCAGATTTCTGAAACCAAACATTCCTATGAACACATCCCATGTGTTTGCACTTGGCAAGAGAATGTTTTACTCAATCAAATGGGTACAATTAATTATAATTAGGTAAGATTTACTCTCAAAATAAACGAGCACCTTTGCCCAACTGAAGTATTTAAAAAGTCAAACTCTTAATTTTAACCGTGTATAACCTGCCAGTTTAAGTCTGCCTGCCTGTCAGAGACTCACCTGACATGTCAGAACAATACTTCAGAGCTATGCCTTACATTGTGGGAGAGCATTGATATTCAAAGCAGGTAATAAAATAACAGATATGCCAATTCCTACACAAATGGCATTTCTAATTAGCCTCTTAAGTCAGATGACATTAACTGTAAAAATGTACGTGCACCTTTCTGCAAAGGTTTTGTAGCATAGCAGATCAGTATCTGATGATTCTAACATCTGAAGAAGGTATGAACAATACGTGGAAGCTGACTTTTGGAATGGTGAACAGTAAGCAATCAATGCATACATAATAGCTTTCATTTTTAACGGAACACTATTTGGATAAGGATTTAATGCAAGGATCTAATTGGCAGCAGTGAGGAAGGAAGTCCCTGATGTTCAAACTTCAAGCCTAGTAATAGAGATCTCTAGGTCTAGTCTCTTCCATCAGGAGCTCTTAAGAAAGAAAGAGCGAGAGCGAGAGATTGAGATTGAGAGAGAGGGAAGTGAGTAAAAGAAAATAGCTGAAAAACCGTACGGCCAAAAGAACCCTCAAGGACTTAAAGAAGATTGCCAAGAAATGGTATTTCTTGGAGATAAATTAATCCGTTTCCATTATTTAGACTTGGTTTCTACCAAATATTTACAGTAAAAAAATGAAAACTGCCATGCAAAAGAAATGTGGGAAACTTAACAACCACTAAAGAGATTACCACCTTGAACACAAGAAGACAACTTCTATTAATTACAGAAGGAAAAAAGTAAAACAGCAATTTTCTGTAATGGGAAGCTGATTCCATAAGAGCATAAAAACTCAGCAGTTGCAACACCCATGTAGCAGAAGAAATGACCAGTACTGTCTGAGGCAGCATGGGACATTTGTGTGACTGTAACAGCTGAATGAGCACATAGTGTTCTATGGAGGCAATACATTTTTCAATGAGTATACTGTACCAGCAATAATTTAAACCAGTTCTCTTTTTTCAGTTGCACAGTTGTATGTCTCAGCTAATAGTATTCTTTCTTGTAGAACCAATTCCCTGAAGAAAAATCTGGATTGTTGTGGCATGTTTAAGTGAAAACACTTAATATCAAGCTTATTTCTGGATGTATAGCAAACATCAGAAAACTCTAAGGATTTATGTTCACTTTCAGTAACAACTGGGCAGTAATGGCTAAGCCTCTTCTTAGAAGCAAACTTGGTTGTGATTAAGGATGACAGAAAAACCATTGCTAGGGTAGTTTGGTCACTGAGTCATTTTAACAACTTTTATCCTCCTTTTGGCTTTTCTAAGAGAATGAATTCTTTCTTTACTAGTGAAGACTTGTTCTCATCCCTAATATTACCTTTGTCTCCAGAGTAGTCGGTGACTTTTAGAGCATGACAGCTTCATCAAAGTTTCTCAAATTGTATTTCTTTTTCTTGCTTGCAAGAGCAGGGAATTCTTGCTTCTAATTGGAAGTAAAGCACTGGGCTACATAACTGTATCTGACAAAAGGGACATTGTGATCCTACAAGAGTTAGAAATCTATCCTTTTTTTTTTTTTCCTTTTCTTGCCAGATTCAGATACTAGTATTAGATGCCTTTTTAATTTAATTTTATTATTTTTTGAAAATTAAGAAAAATACTAAGAAGATGCAGAAATGAATGTGAAAGGGATTAGAAGTTCATATTTCATAACAGAATTGATCCCCTGTAAAGGTATTTTATTAATATGTGTCTTGCTTAGACAGGGTTCACGCTCATCATCTCTGTAGCCTTCCCATTTCAGCATATGTTCTGCCGAAGCAAGCATAATTCTAAAGGTATTTTAATTCACGTGGAAATGTTCAGAATTTTCCCCCACAGTTCTAAACTGGGTCCTGTGGGATTGATTTCCAGCACATAGCTTTTCTGCTATGAACCCTGAGACCCTTGTTAAAAACATGAGCTTCCCAGTGCCGAATTCCTTTTCTTTTGTGGTAACTTCCAAATTAGTAGTGCAGTAAAGAGTTAATTTAGCAAACTTGAGTTGACAAAACCCTGCTCCTTTGAAAAGCCTTTCAGGATTTGCCCTTGACCAGCTCCTGAGAGATAATAACCTTTGATCCAGAGGAACATCCTGACTCATTAGAGAGTCTTTGTGTACCTGAGGCTTTGGGCCATAGCAGACAGACTATGCTAATAATGCCATTTATGGTTAATGCTTGATTCTGTTTACTTGGAGTCCTGGGCCATGCTATATTACTTTGATGTCTGGGAGGCTGAGGTTTGAGCAGTTAATGTCAATAACATGGGCTTTCCATTGAAGTTTGTGCCTGGTTTCTCTGGACTCTGCCTTATGCACGCCTTTTTCCTTTGCTGATTTGAATCAGTGTCCTTTTGCTGGAATAAACCGTTACCCTGAGAATAATAGCTTTTCTGAGTTCTTTGAGTCCTTGTAGATTGTTGTTGAATCCAAGTGTAATCTTCCAGACCCCAACACAGTGATCTTTTTTTTTTTTCTTCTAAAGGGAAGATCTTGGTCTTGGCCAACCCAGTTTACTCCCTGAGGGTCCATTCACCTTTGAGTCTCGTGGAAAAACAGGGTTTCAAACTTTCTTTTCAAAAGGTGGTTGGGTTTCTTACTCAATAGAACCCTATATAGGAAGAAACTGAGAAGAAACAACCCAAATAAAGGAATAATGTCACTTTATTCCCTCCGCCAAGGGCAAGGTTTAACATTGGCTCTACTTTAACATATATAGAAAAAGATGATCAAATAAGTTTTCCTATAATAAAAAAAGTTGTGCCCCAAGCTGATTTCCTACATCCACCTATAAAAGTGGTTGGTTATAATTTTCAAACAATAAAATTTTATTCTAAACTTTATATTTTTCAAAAATATTAAAGTGGATTTAATTCATAATATACTGTCAGCTCTCCCTTTACTGCCAAATTGCTCCCCTAAAGACTCACACAACCAACTTTCCAAATTACTTTCCAGTTTCAGTTACTATTATTTACCTTATCAAGAGTATGGTTTACATAGTAATTACTATTAAGATCCAGAATAGAATTTCAAAGCACTACAGATATAATACTCAATGTAAAAGAGGAAGGTCACTCCAAAACTACTATGGTATTTGTGGATTTGTTGAAATTATGCATGAATATTATCATGGCTTAACCACAAAACCTTTTTTAGAAGACAATTTTTCTTTCATGTATGAACCAGGTCTTTATAGCTAGCCATTTCTGTGTAACAAATTATCCCAAACTTAGCAGTATAAACAAAAGCATTTGTTATCTCACTGTTTCTGTGGTTCAGGTATAGTTTAGGTGGGTCCTCTGGATTACAACCTCTCAGGCTACAGTGAAAGTGTTCGCCAGACTGGAATCATCTGAAGACTCAATGGGAGAAATAAGTTGTCCTAAACTCTCTTTCAGGGTTTGTAGCGGGATTCGGTTGCTTGTGGTCTATTTGACTGAGGGCATCGGTTACTTGCTGGCAAATGGACAAAGGCTTTCCTAATTTCCTTTCCCTGTGGACTTTTCCATAGGACAACTCAAAATATGGTAGCTGTCTTCGCCAGAGTGACCAAGTGAGAAAAATGAGAGAGAGACCATAATCATATACAAGTATAAAATAATCTAGGTAGCAATATTCTATCACTGTTCTATTGATTATAAGCAAGTCATTAGATACAACCCACAGACAAAAGAGAGGATTACATAGGAGCATGACCATCAGGAGGTAGAGATCATTGTGGTCCTTTTTAAAATCTGTTTACCATGCAGGTACTAATTCTCATTAATTTTCTTTTGTCTTTGAAAATTACAACAGCTGACTCACTTTCAGAGTTCCATTCCCCATCAAGTTTTCATTTACCGATATATATATATGTATGTGTGTGTGTGTGTGTGAATGTGTGTGTATGTGTGTGTATATATATATGTGTGTGTGTGTGTACACACACATACATATACATACATTCAAGTATGTTATTTATCAAACATCTCCTATATATCAAAGTTAAAGATAGAAATCAAGAAGACAAAGAGGGATGTGACCCAGTTCTGATCACAGAGAATACATCTAAATAGGTACTTATACATAGAGTAAAAATTAAACATGAATAAAAGTTTTCAAAATTTTCTATTAAAGATTCCCAGCTTGGGGTTCTGTCTTTCTTATGAATTGGTATTTGAGCCCTACTACAGAGCCCTATCAATTAATCAATCACTCATAATATGAAGATTATTTTTTATTACTGAGGATATGAAAAATATTAATATAACATAATAATAGTTCTTGCTACAATTTATTTACCATTAACACTAAACTTTTAGTCTTGAGTAAAAAGGATGGGATACATCTGCCATCCTTCTAAAGCCATATCCAAATACATAGCAGTGCTATTCATTATAGCCAAAAAGTGAAAACAATCCAAATGTCCATCAGTGGATAAAGAGATAAACAAATTGTGGTATATTCACACAATGGAATATTATTCAGCAATAAAAAACAAAGGAGTTACTGATGTATGCTACAATGTGGGTGAACCTCAAAGACATTATTGTAATTTCAAAAAGGCTGGCACAAAAGATCATATTTTATATGATTGTATTTATATGAAATATTAAGAACAGTCCATAGATATAAAAAGCAGCTTGGTGGTTGCCAGGGAATGGGGGAGGGTAGATGTAAAAGTAACTGTTTCACAGATACAGGATTTCATTTTGCAGTGAGGAAAATGTTTTAGAACTACATAGAAGTGGTAGTTGCACAATGTACTAAATATCACTGAACACTTTAAAATGTTTAACTTTTTGTTATGTGAATTTCACCTCAATTTTAGAAATGAAGAAAAGAGAAAAAAACACACCTGAATAGAGTGTTTATTTTTCAAAGGGCCTGATTCTCCAAAGATAAATAGCCAGGAACAGCAATCTATATGACAAGTGTTTTTAGTTTTCTTTTTCTTCAAGAGCAAGATTTGGAACTCAAAGCCTTTAGCCTCTGAAAACTGAACATATCTTGATCCTCAAAGTGGATCTCAAAATTAAAACGCTCTTTTCTTAGAAGTTCTAGGTTTTAAATGTTTTTTATCAAATGTTCTTTCATTTGGTGTCTCTAGTCCGGTGCCCTGCTATGTCTAACTCCATATCATCTATTATTGTCTGGGTGAAACTCAAACGAGTCCTTTTAAATCATAATTAATACCGGTAATCATTATATATTGGTCAATTTATTCATCATATTTTCCTTAACAAATGTCCCAAATGCTAGTCATGAAGTAATTAACAAAACAGAATCCTCCCACTTTTTATATTTCATTGGGAGATGCAGAAAATAAACAATAAACAATTGTTTTCAGGAAATAATCAGTGTTATGAAGAAATTAAAACTCAACAATAGAAGAGAGAATGATAGACAACATTAAATACGGTGTTTACCCAAGTTTCTATCTGAACAATGATGGGAATGATTAAAGGAATAAAAATGTGCAGAGACTCAGGGGAAGAGAAACTCAGGCACGCAGAAGAGAAAACCTAAGTATTGTGAGACAAGAATGAGCATGCCCTGTCCCAGGGTTGTAAACAAGGCCCGAGTGATGAGAAATTAATAAAAGTCAAGCAAAAAATAAAAAATGAATGAACAACAACAGCAACAACAAACTGTAAAAAACAAGGGTAGATAATAAATAGAAGCCAGGGAAGGCTTAGAAGGGATACTTTAGTTGAAGTGTTAATCTTTCCTTAAAAACTAGTGCTGTGGATTAATTACTAAACCTTATCACTATTGTGCTCTATAGGGTCTAGAAAGAGAAACAAAGCCAGTCAAGGAAGAGCATATTATAAATATCTGAAATGTGCAAAAACAGTATGTGACTTATGATTGGCCCTAGATAATACCTTAGGGAGGAGCAATATACATTGAGTTAGATATCAAAGAGATTTTCTTCTTCCTCCTCCTCCACACAACATTTTTTTTCATTTTTTATTGTACCCTACCTTTTGATTGGTCACATTCATTCTACTTAATTTTTCATTTTGGGGTTCCATGCTACAGGTTAGCCAAACTTCCCGACAGCAGGCATTAGATTGCTGTAGTTTCATTCAGGGAATGTATTTCAGAGAATGAAAGGCAGTTCATTTAAGAGAACAGCCACTAAATTTTCTGCTGACTAAAGGGGCTATTTTTGCAGAGTGAGTGCTCTTATCGAAAAGTTCAAGTCCTCTGTTTTCAGCCAGCTCAAGGAAATGGTAATTATATGTAGGACCATTCTAATCACCTCTCCATTGCACATTTAACTCTCCAACCACTTCACCAAAAATCTCCATTGCAGCCATGGGCTGTAAACACCTACCAACACAGGCAGGATCCGTGACCTATGTGTGATACAGGAAGGCTGGCCTTCAGAAAGGAATTAACACTCTGCAAAAACACCAACTACAGCTTGGACTTTGGGCCACTGCATGATTTCGCTCAAGCTGGGGTAGATCACATTTATTTTGAAAAAAATAGAAACCATGGTGTGTTTTCAAAATGGATTTTAAAGTGGCTGTGTGAGTGACGATCTTGACAATATGTGACAGGTGAGGATTGTCAGGTTGAGGTTTTATGTCAATATAAACAGGCTCTTATTTCTTTGCAGTAATAGTTTAGGGAATCATATACTGTCTGAATGATTGAATTTTTAATCTTTGTTTTCATAACAAATATACTGCATGACTATTTTTTTCCTGAGAAATAATTCAAACACTATGCAAATGATGAATTTAAGAGTTAAAGCCCATTCTGCCTTCCGCATTGGTCAACTACCAATCCTATTGTCTTGTGCAGTGGTGAACATTAGTTACAGTTTGATGTTTCTTTCTCAATCTTTGCCTATACACCCACAATATCATTTAAATACACATACCCACACATATACACTGTTTTGTCTTATTATTTTTGAACATCAGTTAAAAAGACTGCTCCATAAAGCCATATTGGGAAGATCTATAAAAGTAAATATAATCCCACTTCATTCTTTTAAAACTTTGCTTGAACTTTCTAATTATTTAGTCTTCTATTAGTAAGTATAAAATTTGTTTTAAATATTTCTTCTGGCAAGATTTCTTACATCATGCTTTTATATAAATTTTCTTCCTAAATAAAATTTAAAACATTGACTTCAAACTTCTAACCATAACCACACCTAGAATTTTACTCCAAATTTCTAATTCAATGGAAGTAAAATAATACTATAACATATACAAATTTTATATAACAGTTCTGTTAAAATATAATACCTATTATCAATATACGTTAAATGTAAAAATCCTATCATACAAGTTCTGCATTTAGAGTATTTTTTCATAAATATGTTTATTATAAATATTTTTTGCTTATGTTCCTATGAATATTATAATGTGGGTTGAAAAATAAATGTACAATCTTTTACATGAAAATTATTTTGCTTCTGTCACTCTAATATCAAGGAGATGGGAGATAGTGGGCAATTCAATAAAATGAGAGAACATTTTGTTCAATTTAGCAGCAAATGGAGAGGTTACATTCACCACACATTTGGCCAGACAGATGCTGGGTCACTCATCAAAAAGAAATAAAACCAATTACTTCTGAAAGTAAGAAGAATAAACAATTAATACTCCAGAATGGAGAAAGAAAAGCTCATATAATGCCCTGCCTCAGTCACCAGACGACTGGGCAGCTAATAGATCTTAGGGGTTTTCTTTTCAAAGCCCTGGCAGACTGGGATCTAGGCTAGTGCAAATGGCATCAATACATTGTTCCCTAGTAATAACAGCAATAATAACAATAGTAATAATATCTATAAAAAATATAAAATATGTTTTATAACTTTTATTAGATATTAAAATACAGAAAAGTAAAATAAAGTACAAAAATGCTCTATAACTGTACTTATATTTTTGTGGTAATTTTTGAAAATTAAAGAATAGAAACACATTCTGATAATGAAAAAATGCATTACAGAAAAATATAAACTAAAAGGCATATACATTCTTTCCTCTTCCCTACCCCCAGTTTCTCTGTTCTCATGGTGAGATGGATATAGCCTCTCTCCGCTAAAATGTTTCCTCAAAATTAATCACACATTTGATTTCCATACAGATAAATTGTTTTGGACTTTATTGAAATCCATATAATAGTATCACCCAATATGTATCATTTTATGTCTAGCATCTTAGGAACTGTTGGCCTCCCGAATGGAAAGCATACCTCAGTTCAGCATGTGGGTCCACATGGGCCAGGGCTGGGATTCAATCCTTGGTCCCTGGGGCTGCAAAGTGAGCGCTTAACATGCTCAACTGTCCCAGCTTCCACTCCATTATATTTTTATATATATTTTTATTTATTTTTATTTTTGACAGAGAGAGAGAGAGAGAGATACAGAGACAGAGACAGAGAGAGAACTGAACTGGGGGAGCTCCCAGTTCAGCATATGGGTCCGCACGGGCCGGGGCTGGGACTCGATCCTTGGTCCCCGGCGCTGCAAAGTGAGCGCTTAATCCACTGAGCCATCCCGGCTTCCCCTCCATTATATTTTTAAATGTAACTGATTTTTTCTTTCCTGTGATGCGTTATTATTTCTTAGTATAAATATACCCAAATTTATTTATATATTTTAATATTAATCAATATGATGTTCTTTTCAGTAGTTAACACTCATAAATGAAACTAATCTTAATGTATTTTGCCTAGGTCTTTCAGTATACACATAAAACATATAGTGGAATTCCTGATTTATGGGACATACATATGTCTAGCTTGAGGACTTATGGGTAGATTTTCAAAATAGTTTTAACAATTTGCGTTCCCTTGAACAATATATTAACTTACTCCATACCCTTGTCAACAACCAATATTCTCAGCTCTTTTAACAGTAATCATTGTTGACCAGTGTATAATGTTATCTCATCATGGTTTTAGTTTATATCTCCATGATGACTAAGTATGTTGAACACATTTTTATGTAAATATTAGCTAACATTCCTTATAATGAATTTGTTTAAGGTTGGGCCAATTTTACACTAGATATATGTCTGTTTCTTACAGATATGTAGGAATTTCTTATGTATTCTGGAACACAAGAACTTCATTGAATATACGTAAAAGCAAGTATTATATCAACTTCTTTAATATTTCTTGGATCTTCATTGCTTCTGAAATATTGTGATTTTCTTGGGAGTAAATTTATCTGCTTTGGGAATACATATTTTAGTAATCGCTCTATGACAGAAACAGAGTAGCAAATTTTCTGAACCCCAAATTAGAAATAAATATAATTGAAAAATTAGAGTTCTTTTTCCTCAGTAAATGTATACTAAAATTTATTCTGAAAAAATTTCCATGCATATATTTGACAAAAAAAAATTGTAGCAAAACAATATTTTTTTGTCTGAAACTAAATATAAAAAGAAGGAGCACCCAATTCTGGCAAATAGGCAAAAGATGAGCATGAGTACTTCATGAAAGTAGATATACACATATCTAATAAGAAAATATCATTCAATTAAAATCAAAATGTTATACTAGATTATACCCATTAGACTAATCCCAATTAAAAATCTGTCAGCACCAAGTGAAGGTAAGAATGGTAAGCAAATTGGAGTACTTATACACTGGAGGTGAGAATATAAAATTGGGACACCACTTCACAAGAGTTTAGAAAGTTCTCAAGCAGTTAACCATAATTTGTAGAAGGACCCACTATGCTGACTCATAAATAATGAAAACATATTCCTACACAAAGACATGTAGTTAAATATTCCTAGTAATTTAATTCATGATAGTGAACAGCTGAAATCCACCTAAATGCTCATATAGAAGTAAGATAAATTAGCAAAATGGTCAATGATCGCACCAGAGGGAACAAACTGCTAACACACACGACATCATGGATAAATATCAAAACCTTCACATCGACTTAATAATAGATCATATACGGTATGAGCTACTAGATAAAATTCTTTAAAATGAAAACTAACTTGTAGTGACAAAATGTAACTCAGTGGATTTTTCAGAGATGGGTTGGAGGTGAGTGATGACTACAAAAAAAGCAAAGAAAATTTTTTGGAGGTGATATTATATAAATGTCCTGTATCCTGGTAAAAGACGTACTTTAACAAATGTACGCATCCTTCAAACCTCAATAAATTATACACCCTAAATCACCTAGTGTATTGTATGTAAATTATACTTCAATACGTTAGGTAAAATGAAGGACTTTGGAAGAAGATATTACATTAACATATGTGAGGAACAGATGATAAAAAATAGCTGAGATTTTTCTATTCAAATCAAAAGAAAACATATATATGAAATTTGTTATTAAATTTGCAAACCTCAGTGTCATCTATTGTCTAGAAAAATATACAGGAACTATTGAAATAAGACTAATTCACCATCATCTCCAAGCCACTATACCAAATGGCTATTAGGTCTAAAAGCCTTAGTTTGCAGTAGGTACCATTAAAATTGAGAACAAAACTGAAATAACTACAAAGCAAGCAGAATTGGGCTGAAAATAAACTAGATGTGACAAATACAGAAATAGAACTTTTAGCCTCGGTCACATAAATATTACTATGAGAAAGTATTGGCATCACTTACGTACATATATTTGCATGTGTCTATCATGGCTAAGATTTATTTTTCTAAGAGCTTGACATTGTCTCCTTCAGTGCTCATAGTGACCCTGTATATTAGTTTCCTAGGGCCGCTATAACAAAGTGTCTTAATACCACGTAAATGTATGCTAAGTCTAAAATCAAGTTTTCATCCAGGTCTCACTGCCTCTGGAGGCTGTAGGGGAGAAAGCATTCTCTGCCTATTCTAGTTCTGATGGTACTTGGCCACATTTCTTGACTCGTGGCTCCATTACTGCAATCTCTGCTCTTATGGTCACACTACCTCCTCCTCGTCTCTTCGCATCAAATCTCTCTTTGTATCAAATCTCTCTTTGTCACTCTCTTGTAAGGACACATGTCATTGTCTTTATATATTTGAGGATAAAGTTCCTCAACTAATCCAGGATGATCTCATCTCAAGATTTGCACTTAAATCACATCTTCCAAAAACTTTTTATCCCCCAAGTAAGGTAGCATTTGTTGATTCCAAAGATTTGATAGTAGACATATCATTTGGCGAACTGCCATTCAACCCAGTATCCTCTGTAAGGTAGGTATAACTATCAGTGCTTTAATGAAGATGAAATTGAAACTTATTGGGGTAACAGCTTAAAAGAAAAAATACACAGGTTTTCTATATTAAAATCAGGTTGAAAGTCTGCATTTGTCAAAGTCTAAAGCAAGTTGACTCGACCTGAACCCTGTGGGCCACAAGCACCCCAGGGTAGCTTTGAATATGGCCCAAAACAAATTTGTAAACTTTCTTAAAACATTTTGAGATTTTTTTGCAAATTTTTTTTTTCAGCTTATCAGTTATTGTTACTGTATTTCATGTATGACCCAAGACAATTCTTCCAGTGTGGCCAGGGAAGCCAAAACATTGGACACTGTAGCTAAATTTTTTACATGGAATGCCTCCAAAGGGTTCTGATCATCAATTAATTCCATTGTGTGTTGTGTGTATTTGGGAGTGGGTTTCATGCCACCAAACAATTCTCAGACACCAGCTGGGTGTCCTACAATTCAACTAAATTCTGATACTATGTACCTGGATATAATGTTAGATCCCACAGATTAAGGGCTCAATTCTACAAGCCTAACCTAGCCCCAAACTTCAGATGCCAATCACAACTCCAGATTGTTAGTTGTACTTTGGACTGACTTACTTAGTATATATTGGAGGTTCCAATGACCTGCCTCCTTGGGTTCAATTAGTTTACTAGAGCATCTCACCGAGAAATGTTTTACCTGCTAGAATGCTGGTTTATCATAAAAGCATATAACACAGGAACAGCCACATGGAAGGAAGAGGTACATAGGGCATAAGGAGAAAAGAAATGGAGCTCTCACACCTCCTCCAGGCTCACCATTCCACCTGCTTCTGCAGGTATCACAGATTCAGAAGTTTTTCAAAACCTGTCCTTTTGGGTTTTTATGGAGGACTCATCACATAGGCATGATTGATTAAATCAGGAGTGTTCAATCTTTTGGCTTCCTTGGGCCACATTGGAAGAAGAAGAATTGTCTTGGGCCACACATGGAATACACTAACACTATTGATAGCTAATAAACTAAAAAAATAAATAAATAAAAATAAAAATTACAAACAAATCTCATAATGTTTTAAGAAAATATGAAAATTTGTGTTGTCACTTTTAAAGCTGTCCTGGGTCACATGTGGCCCACAGGTTGTGGGTTGAATAAGCTTGGATTAAATCTTTGGCCACTGGAGATTGATTTAAACTACTGTTTAGAAGATATTGTCTACCTTATTCATTTGAGTAAATAAGGATTTTTTATCATAGTTATTTTTTTTTCCCTTTAGCTATGTGTCCTCTTTGAAATGTTACTATCAGAGTGAACCATTTCTAGTATAATTCACATTTTAATCTAAGTGCTTATTTCTGAAACATTGATATTACAGGAGATATTCTCGAAGAATGATTCTGTGTCTTTGTTTAAAATTTATTTATCCACAATTTTGGCTTAATGGATAGAAAAATATATAAACTGAAAAAAAAAAAAAAAAGAGAGAGAGAGAGAGAAATGAACAAAGAAGCAAGGAAAGCAACCTTGGGTTAATAGTGGTAGGCAACTTCAAACTTGTCACGGGATGAGCACAGGAAGTGCAATCAGCAAAGCCAAAGAAAAAGAGGGTAATTTTAGGTATATTATCAACATCTCAATAACTGGATGATGGGTACAAAATATACTGTGTAATCAACAATGAAAACATTATTGTTGTTATGTTTTTAAAACTTCACCTTCATCTAAGCCTTTAAAATATAAGAAAGTTTTCCAGAGATGAGATGAATTTTGGTGTATTCTTGTCCTTATCTCCTCCTTTCTCCCCAATTTGTTTCCATTAATAAATAGTGTGCCAGGTATAAATATCATGCCACAAGCCACAAATATAATTCTTTTCTCCTCTAATATAACAATTTCTATTTTAAGTCCCAATTTCAGCAGGATTTGATATAGGGATTCAATGATTTAAGTTTCCCTCCAGTTTTCCCCGAGTTTTAGTATAAAATATCTTGGGCGCTATTTGATTTCTAAGGCATTGGGTAGGAAGGTAGATATTTGGTCTTAGTAATTTCTACTTTTCTATACTGAAATAAACTGAAGCACTATCACTTTAACAAACATATTGTCCATCTACAGAAATAATTGAGACAACCTATGTCCCATCTGTTCTTTAATCATTGGTTGATAGCTCCACCCTTGACCACAGGCCTCTCAGCTCTGGCTTGCTCCCAAGTACTGCTTTTCTTGAGCATTCAGGTAACCATGACAAGGTTATTGCTATTATCTCAGTATTTAAAATGAGAATACTATGGCTCTGGTAAGATAAATAACATGCCCAAAACCATATATCTCAAAAGTTCTATGAGTTAAGACAGAAATAAATAAAGTTTGATTGGCATCAGAGCTTACTCAACCACTTTGATTGAATCCTTACAATAGCTTCTTTTTTCTTGTTCTTTTTAAAATAAACACATTAGTTCTGTTGTTACCATGTTTGGATCCACATACTGAGTCATTTAGCAATATTCCGTAATTGTTATTCATTTGGGATTGTTAACTAAATAATAAATGTCACTGCTTTTTCAAGAAAAGTACATGCTGTCATCTTGTACAAAGATGGGGGCTGATAAAATGAAAGGAAAAGAAAAACAAAACAGAACTAACCCCTTTCTGAACTTTGGTTTGTGTCAGTATTCAAATGTGTGTGCACATTCAGCTAACTATCTATCTCCTATGTCTCTCTCTCTCTTTAGCAATTAAGTTTGTTCAACTTCCATATTATTATTTTGTTTTAAGATGACTCGTGAAGACAGGATAAAAAAAATACAACACAGCTCTCTTTTGTGCCTCCTGACTACCAGTTGAAACATAATGTAGTATAACTACTTCCTGAATCCAAGAATGCAGGAATAAATTCACAAGCAATTATTTACTAGTCTCTCATGAGTTCTTAAGACTAATTGTGTAAATACATCTACAAATTCAAGATGCTCGTGGGAAAAAGAGGAATGTGAGGCTTTGGCGTTCAAAGAGTCCGTTACTCTAATCGTAACATTCAGAGCTTTGCATGGAATCCATTCTGGTAACAAAGAATGTTGGCTAGTGTTTGAAAGTCATACTGATATGAAGTAAACTGGTTCAACACTTGGACCTTTAGGTTGGACGTGTGTATTTGGGACTTTGGAATTAAGAAGCGCTTTAGGGTAGAACAAAAATAATAATAATAAGGAAAGTTTGATAAATGCAAGATGAGGTTTGATGATCTCCAGACACACATAAAGGTAAAAACAGTGGTATGCTTCATTTGAAAGCTGTATTTTCAGTTATTTTATTCAATACTCCTTAACACTATAATTCTATTAGCCACTAGACTGAGACAAAGATGACTTCAACAACTCAGTGTAAACTGAGTTAGCAACTCTTTTGAAAAGTCATGGCATTTTAAATGACACACCACCACATACAGCATCAGAGAGAAAAAGTTTTGTTAGGGAGAAAATCAAACTCGCCCAAGAAAATTTAGTATTCACCTATTATTGGAAATATCTTTATAACCTCAAAGGCTAAGAGCCTTTCATTCCTGCAGTAGTTTTAAAGCAGTTTGTAGTTAGTTTTTAACTAACACTGTTAAAAGCTATTTAATTGTACATCCAAATGTGAAAAGCTATAGGAAATAAATGATTTCAGACATTGCTATTAGTATAAAAATACACTGAGAAAGCCAGGACATTCTCAGTGAGTTGAACTCTCACTTTGCAGCCCCAGGGACCGAGGATTGAATCACAGCCCTGCCCCACATGAACCCATATGCTGAACTGGGGTGTGCTTCCCATGCTGGACACCCCCAGTTCAGTTCTTGCCTCCCCCTCCCCCTTGGTTTGGCCCCTGGCTTGAGGGAGTGTGGTGAACTTGGGTGTGCTTCCCATGCGGAAAGCCCCCAGTTTGGTTCTTGCCCCCCCAGTTCAGTCCCTGGCTCAAGAGGGCATGCCTCCCATGAGGGAGGCCCCCAGCCAAGTTTCCGCCCTGTGTAGCCCCCTGCCCACTTGTGTGGGATGAAACCATGTCGAAAACTGATGGCATACAACTATGGAGACTGCTCTGGGCCCTCCCCCTTCTCTCTGTCTCTCTCTCTGTCTCTGTCTCTCTGTCTGTCAAAAAAAATAAAATAAATCTTGAAAAAAGAAAATACAGGGTCCGGCAGAAGTAATTATCCTTTTTTAATGAGCTGGTACTTAAAAAAATGGCATGTACTGGTATTTTTATAGTACTATAAAGTAAATAAAGAACATACATTTACATGTTTAAATTACTATTACTTATTTTTTAAAGATTTTGTTTGTTTGTTTTCTGACAGAGAGAGAGAGAGAGTGAGATACAGAGATAGAGACAGAGAGCAGGGGGAGGGCCCAGAACAGCCTCCATAGTTGCACATCATTGGTTTTGCAACATAGTTTTATTCCATAGGTGGGCGCGGGGCTGCACCAGGCAGGAACTGGGGTGGGGTCTCACCCTGGTGAGAACTGAACTGGGGACACTCCCCAGTTCAGCATATGGGTCCACACGGGCCAGGGCCGGGATTCGATCCTTGGTCCCTGGGATTCGATCCTTGGTCCCTGGGATTCGATCCTTGGTCCCCGGGACTGCAAAGTGAGCGCTTAACCCACTGAGTCATCCCGGCTTCCCCAATATTACTTATTTTAAATAAGTTTCATAAATGAAAAACTAATGCCATTCAAGAACACCAGTAAAGTGGTGATTTAGAAGAGAGAATTTGTTCTAATATTAGTTGAAACAACTGGACAATATAGAGCTGAACATTTTTTTCAGAATATAGAAATTGGACAATTCTCAGAAATACCTGCATTAAATTATGCTACTGTTTTTGAAATTAAAAGACAATATTGAGAGTAAATTAAATTATAGGTTCATCAAAATTGGTATACTTTTCTGCTTCATCAGGCCATAGTAGTATGTAATGAAGCTCTAATATTAGGATACAGTAACTATAAGAGTGACAGGGAGAAGTGGCCGGGGGAGGCGGATACATAGTGAGAAAGGACGTAAATTTCCTGATTCCATTTACTAAGTCAACTTTTGACCACCTTGTAGGTACATGCAACAACTAGGATATAAGTATGGAACACTTAGGGTGACATTGCATCATGTCCAGGATTTTGCAGCAATGGCCTGAACCATCAAATTGAACAGCGCATTCTACATGCTGTTGCACAAGTATATGGCAGTGATCAGAAAAAAAAAAAAAAATACAGATAACATGAATCATTTTAGTTATGGAGCATTAAACTTATGTGGCCCTCGAGGCAATGGAAACAAACAGCACTTTATTGCTCTCTCTTGAGAGGTGTTCTTTATTTATACCTTTTTTTTTTTTCTTCCAGACCCGGGGAAGAAGTGAAAATCAATCACCATGGTTTCAGGTCTGGGGAATCCTCACATCTCTTTAAATCTTTATAAATAACAAGAGAAGATGGGTACTTCTCAAACAAAAATAGCACATCAGTAAATACCCATGGAGAATAGAAATGTGTCTCTCCATCAAATTATTGTCTTGAAGTGGTATTTTCTTCTCCATATAATCACCTTCAATAAACTAATGAAGAAAATATAACAAATTATATGTGGTTGCCACAGCAACATTTATTTTATTTTTTTACATATAGCTAGACAATATTTTTCCCATCTCCTTCGCTTTGTTTTAATAGGATAAAAGCCTCTCTAATAAATGCATTTTGCAATTTCACCAGTTCCAGTTTCTGGTTTTGCTTCATTATAATGAATAAATTTGGGAAAGGATATATGTCCCAATAATGGAATATGTTCATACTTAATTACTTGGTAGAATTATTTTGAAGACATGATATTGCTGACAAATATAGTGTTTCTCTCCTTCATGAGGTAATTAATAGTGTTGTTAATTGTTCTATAAGTTTTCTCTTTTGTCAGACAAAATTTGTTAAGTAAATTGAATGTTAAAATGTGTATGGACTTACCAGATACCAAATAGTAAATTATTATCAAGGATTTAATGTTACAGAAATAGCTCTGGGAAAAAATAGTATCCTGATGCAAATAGTTGCTATGGTGATAGCTTGAAATCACTGTGTGATTTTTTTAAATAATATATTTGAAGAAAATGTGAATTTTACTAATATTAAAAAAATCTAGACTGTACCAGATTAACCAGAAAAATAAAAAATAAAAACAACACATCTTTATCTTACTAAGTTTTCATGTTTCTCTTTTGTATCAATCATTTGGCTATCGATTTGTCCCACCAGTGAAGATACATACTCACAAATATGAAAGCTAAATCAAGTGGGAGCAAAGATTCATGTATTGTGTGGGGAATTCGACTAAATCACTTCAAGTCATTCTAAAACCAAGTATCTATGATTATAAAATCTATAGTTATAAAAAATATGTATATAATTTATTTGATCAAAAACAAGAAAACTAGCAGTGTCAGAATCAAGATTAATTATTAGAAATGCCTACAAAAAATTTAAAACATAATTAAAAGCTCCACAAACAACTGAGAGTCACAAATATAGTAGATAGTCAATAAGGATTTTACATGCGAAAATTATTGCTCAAATTATGCCATTTACCCCATTCTCATTTTTCATAATATATATTAAACCCCTGCAATAAGTAAGCTTTTAAGAATATTTACCTGCCATATATAAAACTGAAAGCAATAGAAGATATATTACTTAAACCTAACAAATTAATTATACCTGTGGGAATACAAATTCTAGTGTTGAAAAGCAAACATGAAGTATAATAATAGACAAAGGTTAGTTAGTCATTCATTACTTTTCAAAACACAAGGCATTGCTTCCTAAATCAAAGGTTGAAAAAGTCATCTAAGAATGTTGTCATACATAGAGAAATGATTCAATGATTGTGTTAAAAGAGTTAAATTAAAATGACATCATAAATATACTTGCACATATTGGAGCTTAGGAGGTCCTCAGTAATAACTTCTTGAAAGAATAAACTGATAAGAGAAAACTCTACCTCCACACTATTACATTTTCTGTTTTCATTGACCAGTAGATTGGTCCCAAATGATTTACTCACGATTGGACTAAAACACACACACACACAGCTAATCTTAACTAATAATGTAATTGGGTTAACATTTGTTTAAATGTTTTGAATTTACCTATCACATTCTTACTAGTTAATTCATTTGATTTCTGTAACAATTCTGAAAACTATCATAATATTAATTTCACAGATTTAGACAAAGAAGCAAAGTATCTGAACCAAAGTACATAAGGATTTATATCCAGTTCTTTTAATTAGTGACCCCACATGCATGCAAATCTAGCCTTGCTTTCCTGTTACTTCAGTATCATGTGTTGAATTTTATGGTTTGAACATATACTTTTAAATCTCCTATGTCTCTTTAGCAAAATCACTATGTCACAATCCTTTAGGTAAGGACAGATATTTCTGAGTCACCTCTGATATGCAGATGATTCAGTGGCAAGTGTTAGAGAAATATCAATTTGTACAAAAACCTATAGGTTTGGGTTGATTAGGTAGTCTACCCAAATCATCTAAACCAGGCTATTATTATTAAAGAAGATTAATATTTTTATTAATAACAGGCAGAAATACAAAATAGAAACATATTCTGAGACTCTAGAAATGTATGCAGATTAGAATCTATTGCTCTTACCCTGTATAATCTCAACCAGAGACTTCAGAAAGTGGTGTTTGGGGGTGAGAAAGAGGTGACACTAATTTTGAAGAAATTAAAAAAAAAAAAAGAAGAGTACAATAAGACTTATTGAATATCAAATACATGCTTTTCATAGTGTTAAGCTATTTCTCCACAATTAACCTTTGAGATGATCATTTTGACACCCATTATGAAGACAAAGAGAATGAATGAGGCATAGAGAGATGAAAGTGACTCAGAAAACATAATCCAATTACTTGGGAACGCTTTGCAATTTAAACCTAAAATTTTCAGATTCCAAAGCTCTTATCACCATAGTATGCTCACATTTCATTATTTGCAAAACATGAGTGCATGTGTGGAATATTGGGGGTGGGGTGGAGATTAAAGTTTTATATCAGGGAAGCCGGGATGGCTCAGTGGGTTAGGCACTCACTTTGCAGCCCCGGGGACCGAGGATTGAATCCCAGCCCCGGCCCGTGTGGACCCATATGCTGAACTGGGGAGTGCCCCCCGTTCAGTTCTCACTGGGGTGAGACCCCAGCCCAGTTTCTGCCCTGTGCAGCCCTGCCCACCTGTGGAATGAAACTATGTTGAAAAACCAATGATGTGCAACTATGGAGACTGTTCTGGGCCCTCCCCCTTCTCTCTGTCTCTGTGTCTCTCTCTCTCTCTCTCTGTCAAAAACAACAAATAAATCTTTAAAAAAAAAGTTTTATATCATTTATTTAATATTTACAATAGTATTGAGAACTAGGTATTTCAATTTTTATCCCAATTTATTTTTAAAGATTTTATTATTTTTGACAGAGAGACAGAGAGAGACGAGAGAGACATATAGGTTATACCATGCAGTGTGTATCTTTCTCAGTCTGGCTTATCTCATTTAGCATAATGACCTCAAGATCCATCTATGTTGTCACAAATAGCAACATTTTCTTCTTTCTCATGGCTAAAAAGTGTTTATACTATACATATACCAATGCCATAGACTTCTGACTTAAACAACAAAAATTCATTCTCACAGTTCTAGAGATATTGAAGTCCAAGATCAAGGCACAAAGCCGATGCCTCAGGAGCACCAGGTTGCTGGTTCATAGATGGCCATTTCTCTGTGTCCCCACATGGAGAAAGATGCACAGGAACTGTCACAAGTCTCTTTTATTGGGGTTCTGTCCCATTCATGAGGGCTCTGCCCTCATAACCTTTTAATCTCCCAAAGACATAAGTTCCTAATATCATCACATTGGGGAATAGGTTTCAACATATGAATTTTGAGAGGACACAAACATATAGTATATGATAATTCTAAAATTCAGATGAACAATAATGAAGTGTGTCTCATTAGGCTACCTTCAGTATGAACACTCATGTAATTCACCTGCTGTCCTCTAATGTTGTATCTGGGTTTTCCCAGAAACAAGAAATATACATTTGACTTGTGGACCAAGAAATTAAAAGCGGCTTATCAAAGATAAATTTAATAGTTTTGTTTTTTTTTTTTCATATATTTTTATTTATTTATTTATTTTGACAGAGAGAGAGAGAGATACAGAGACAGAGAGAGAACTGAACTGGGGGAGCTCCCAGTTCAGCATATGGTTCTGCACGGGCCGGGGCCAGGATTCGATCCTCGGTCCCCGGCGCTGCAAAGTGATCGCTCAACCCACTGAGCCATCCCGGCTTCCCCAAAGATAAATTTAAATGTTATCATTTTTTGAAATAATAATTCATGCAACCTGCTTCTTGCCACTAATTACTATTACCAACTGATCTCTTTTTTTTATATATATATTCACTCCGCTTAACAGAAATCTATTCTTTGTAGCATTTCTTTTAAAACACAATTATAGGGAAGCCGGGATGGCTCAGTGGGTTAAGCACTCACTTTGCAGCCCCGGGGACCGAGGATCGAATCCTGGCCCCGGCCGTGTGGACCCATATGCTGAACTGGGGAGTGCCCCCAGTTCAGTTCTCACCGGGGCGAGACCCAGGCCCAGTTCCTGCCCTGTGCAGCCCCGCTTCCACCTGTGGAATGAAACTGTGGAAAAACAAATGATGTGTAACTATGGAGACTGTTCTGGGCCTTTCCCCTTCTCTCTGTCTCTATATTTCTCTCTCTTGTCAAAAACAATAAAAATAAATCTTTAAACAAAAAAAACAAAACAAAACAAAAACAACACAATTACAGTAGATCAATAGATATACATGCTATATTCATGTACAAATACTAAATGCCACATTCTTTATGATCAATAACATTGGAAACCAATAAATAAACAAACATAAAAAAATTGTGATTTAAATAATAGCTGTGCTTTACATTGTTATTTTAAGTTCTCAGAGTAATGGAGGTCTGCAACAGTATAATCTACAATCCCTCTCTCCAACCTCCCAACATAACGTGTATCCCCAACTAACAAAATGATGTTCACTAAAATGAGAGAGAACATATAATAATATGATTCAAACTGAATGGTGAATATACTTAAACATAATTTTGCTTTTGTTTGAATTTAATTTGTTTTAATTATATCCTGCCTTACTTTATCTAGCAGTGGTGCTTTGAAGTCAGTCTTGAAAAGAGAATTCTGAATTATTCTTTCAAGAATATCCTGATGCACACATATATCAACCTCACTGAATGTGGACTGTTCTCTCTCTTAGAATAAAATATATACTAGAACTCTGGAAATTCATTTAAATTACATATTACATGCATAGTATGTGTAACTAAATCAAACCATCATGGCACCTGATTCTTGGGGTATCAAACAGCAAAATGTATAAAAGATTACTGAACAAAAGTGACAGATTTTAAAGATGTTTCCTAATTCCCAGACATTTCCTAATTTCTTTTTGTGGCCATTTTTTTCTTAAAGGTCTGATAAAAGTGACTTAGGTTTGTTGCCTTGTTGAAAAGTTTCTTATCTTGGGAGTTATTGTTTTTAAGACCATCATTTTCTGTTAGGATAGAGATGCACAATTTAATACATGCAGTAGTATGGGAGCTGGAGCCTTGGTGTTGACTCTGGACAAGGACATCAGTCATAGAGTTTTTGTCTTTGCTTCATTGTCTTTGCGTCTACATTGAGAGGGAGCCTCCTTTTAGTCTTTAGTTGTATGAACTATTATATGACAGTCTATTTAATAAAAGGACGCATCTTCTACAATTTAATTGTGCATAAGTTATTAAAGCTATGCAAAATAAAATAAGAAAAACCCAGATTATCCTTATGGTTAAAACACTGATAATGTCTTATTTACTCTTATGTAATGTTTTTATTTTATTTTATTTCATATTTTGCAAGGTAGGGAAGACACAGAAAATATGTTCATTGTAGAATATTTAGGAATTGCAGAATACTAAAATTGAAAACACTGTTCTTTATTAACCATAATTCTCCCTCTTGTGGTAACTCCTATAAAGTAAATCATTTGCATATGTCTTTCTTATTAATGAGAAAAAAACTAAACACAAAATTTGTATTATGTGACAACTCTCTTGTATATTTTGATTCTTTCATTTTTACCTAATACATAAAGAATACTTTCTTATTATGGAATAATTTCATACATATTGTATCTCTTATAATAATTTATTAAATTATCTATAGGCATACATTCAATTGTTTACTATAGGTGGAATATAAAACTGAAAGTAACAAAGAAACAAAATTTCATGGACACAATCAACAGTTTAGTGGTTACCAGTTGAGGGAGGAGTGGGGGCATCATTGAAAGAGAATTGACTCTCGGTGGTGAGCACACAACGCAACACAATGTAACACACAGACAATGTATTGGAGAATTGTGTACCTGGAACTTATGTAATTTTTACCAACCGATGTCACCCCCAATAAATTTAACAATTAATAAAAAAAATAAATAAAAGAAAAACACAGGATGTGTGGAGGGAACCACCTTGAAAGAGAAGGACTATACTTGTATGTATATGGTTATTATTATTATCATTCTTATTATTTTAAATCTCTAAAGTGACATGCCTGCCACAGAGGATTTAAGTATTTTCTTAATGTGCACTTGTTGATAAAATGTGTTGTACATAGCAGAATGACTAAGGAATCATATATTTTATTGACTGACTCAAATATGTTGGTGCAAAAAATAAGTCTTTCACAATGAGAGATATTTATTTTCCAATCTACAGATAACATTATCAAAAGGAATAACAACATTATAATCACATTCATGGACATTGCAGAAAAGAGGGCAATAAATTATATGTCCTACAAGAAGCTCCTTGAACCTAGTTTCTTTCCGATAAATATGTAAACATATTTTCAAACTACTTACTATACTTTGGTAAAACACGCCATCTTCAAACGGAGGCCAACATATTGTTTAATAAATTAGAACATCACCAGATCTAGTTAACAGATATATTTTCTACAGTTTATGAAAAATATAAGCATGAACAATTTGCTTTGTCAAAGTACATAGATCTTTATGAATATCTAAATAACAAACTTCCTGTTAAATATGTACATAAAAAATAGATATAGATAGAAATAATTTCTAATACTGACCCTTTTTTTTCTATTAATAGACCTGCACTGGCCAAAAATACTCAGAAAAGATGGGATATCCTTAATTAAGAAATTAATAAATAAAGAATATAAAATGTTTTTTATTTAGAACCATAATGTAGTTATATGACGAATGCTGCAAATATCTTGATGAAAAGAAACAATGATAAAAAAGATGTGATAGGGAAGCCGGGATGGCTCAGTGGGTTAAGGCTCACTTTCCAGCCCTGGGGACCGTGGATCGAATCCCGGCCCCGGCCTGTGCAGACCCACATGCTGAACTGAAGAGAGCCCCCAGTTCAGTTCTCACAGGGACGAGACCCAGGCCCAGTTCCTGCCCTGTGCAGCCCCGCCCATCTGTGGAATGAAACTATGTAGAAAAACCAGTGATGTGCAACTATGGAGACTGTTCGGGGCCCTCCCCCTTCTCTCTGTCTTTGTCTCTGTATCGCTCTCTCTCTGTCAAAAACAATAAAAATAAATCTTAAAAAAAAAAAAGATGTGATAGATGTTCTCTGACTTCCAACCAGAGAAAATATCAAGAAACAATAATAAAACCTTAAAAAAAAAATAAAATAGAGATATGGAGGGGTGAAAGAAGGAAGAACTGTGGAAAATCAGATAAAACGGAATTTAAGAAGAGTATGAGGAAGAAAGTAACTTATTAGAATGATAATGAAAGGTATTTGTTGATTAAAATTTCAAATGCAGGAAGAGTATCATCAAGAATAAAAATGGCATTGACCTAAACCTATAATAAAACTACAGCATATGACATGTATAAACCCAATGAACTATTTCCTGATGGTGTTAATATAAATTCTCCTTTCTAAATCAAGCCCAGAGTTGAAAATGTACGTAGGTTTATGAACGTATCAGCAAAGCTCAGATAAAAACCACTCAATAGATTATTATGAGAAAAAAACATGTTTTGATTACATTGCATTGCTAGGTATTTGTTTTTCCATGTGTCACTTAGTGTCTCTGTCAGAGAAAGAATACAGAGGTAGAGAGAATTTTTTGGCAAACCTAGAATCCAGAATGCTTGCACAGAAGTGAACCATTCACACATTTTTACTTGATTGCTATTTTGACCAATAACATCCTTGAAAATAGTGCTTAGCTAGGAACAGATTGTAAAGTATGTAGATAAGAATGCACATTTTTTTCTGTGCATGTTAAATTACCACTTTATCAAGACTGTGCAAAGAAATAAGATTTTACCAATCTTGCTAGAAAAGCCTAAACCAGGTATAGTCAAAATGAAGGGGGGACTGAGGGAGAAAATTTGGATTCCATACTACAGAAAATTATACTTTGTTCTTAGAATTTTTATGCATTCCAGGATTCTGTGTTATAAAAATAAACCTGTAGCAGTCAGGGTTCAATCAAAGAAAGAGAACTACTGTAATTATGACAGAGTGAGGGATTTAGTGTAGAACTACAAGGTTACATAATTACTAAAAAAAACAAAACACTGTAGAAATAAGGGTCAAAAAAGGAACAAGAAAGGTCTTTAAGCACTCTTTTTGAGTACTGCCATAAATGGGCAAGGATAACATGGTAGCCACGCAGAATCAACTACTATAGTGGGTCTCAAAGGAGAGCTGGTGGAGTAGTTCAGGCAAAAATGTTGCTTCTTAGTTTGATACAAGGCCTGGGGTTGCTTCTTCTCAGCAGAACCCTAGTCAGAAAGAAGAGCTGGACACAAAATAAAGGGGTGTGAGGATAAACTGGACTCATCCAATCCCTCTTCATCTGTCTGCTGTCACTTGAAACATGTCTGATAAATCTGAGGTCTCTGCTTCCCTTCCAACAATATCCCAACAATTTCCAATCTGGACAAGTCTACCTGGAACCATTGAGAGAAGGTGATTCGAGAAAATTTATTTTCAGCTTAGCCAAGTGGACACAACATAAAACCAACACAAAGTATCGTATCATAATTTTCATTCTCACCTGTTCCCTGGTTCTCTTCTTCTTCTTTTTTTTTTAATTTTTATTCTTACAGTGCTTTTTAAAATAACACCCTAAGTATAAATCACTTTCAAAATATCAGTGACTATGCTGGTTGCTAGAGTAGAATGATAAGCTATCTACAGAGATAGCTTCTGACATCATATAACTTAGTGTCCAGCTTCAGACCTTGCTTATTTGAGTCAGATCTCCAAAGTGGATTGTGCAGAGTGGGACAAACTTACAAAAAGATTAGATCCAAGGGTCATATACATGCTCAAATACATTTGGGTCCCAAGTACTTAACTGAAATATGCCAAGACTCTTGACATAATATAAGAGGCAGTAGAGAGGCTTACAGGAACTCAAGAGTCTCTCTAAGGCTTTCAAGTATAAAACAGAGCTGCCAAAATCTGTAACAGGATAGAACAATATGCTTCATATTTTGTATACTAAAAGAAAATATAGGCAAAAAATTCAGCAAATACAATTCTTAGACTAGCATGATTAAAATGATCCATGAAGAGACTTAAAAAGTGTTGCAAAGGATATGTTGTGGCACTAGACCCATAATTGTTATAAGCTTATCATGACAGTATTTCTACAAATCTCTGAGGATAATAAGATGGGAAGCCTTTCTTACATACTTAAAACATATTTGATCATAAGCTGAATCTATTTAGCAAGTTAAGAGTGAGAAGGGACAGCCCACTTTTATTATCCTCATTTGATTTTTTTAAAATCATTAACTTTCTCCATTACTAAGAGTTGTGTTTTCTCTGCCGTATGTTGGAGCATGAAATTGAGATGCAAATCTCTCTCTCTGTGTTTTCTCATACATTTACTTTCTTGCTTCCTGGTAATTAAATCCTTCCAAGTCTAAACAAGGGACAATCTCTTACCTTTTAAATGCACATGTCAGATGATGGAAACAAAAATCATTTCAAAAAGCTTAATCATGGATTCCCACTTTGCATTTAAATCTCTGACAATTATCTAGGTTCCTCAGAATAATAACCAAAGGGAAAGGGGGGAAAGTCCTAGTTTGTATTTACAGTGAGAGATTACCGAGGCAGAAGAAGCTATTAGGATTCAAACAGGGAGTTCTGATGTCTCTTACTTATTCCATGGGCCCTTGAGTAGATATGATTCATATTCTAGTGGATTGGCCTTTTGTGGTCTACGGAAAAGCCATGAAAAATTTGACAGTAAGAATGACTGAATCACCTAAAAGCCTCTTTCTCATTTCCATCTCTGCTCTCCCCCGAGACTACCTTTATTATGAGAATGGCAGATGCACTAGCTTCATGTTCTCCTTTCTCTTTGATTCATGGTACAGGCTTTGAGTGCTTCCTGTCTTCTACCTGGAGTCTCAAAGGGCCATTATATAGGGAGCTGTCTTTGGCCAACAGTCCTTTTTCCCCACTGATAGGCTTGAGAAATCTGATGGTTTTATCAAGGGTTTGTGAAGGAAACCTTGACACTGATGTAATGTGTCCATTGGAATACTAAATAATCAATACTCCCACAACTTAACTACACACACACAGACACACATACACACACACACACACACACACTGCTCCCCAGAATGAGGGTTTCAGAAAAGCTGTGGTCAATTTACACTTACAAATCAAGTTAATTTGGACTCCTGTTTGGGTTGTCCTGTGGGTGTTTTGTTTTGTTTTGTAAAGACATACTTAAAAATTAATTTGGTTTGAGATAAAAATTTTAATTTTTATAATTTTTAAGAAATTATTAAATTTTTTGAGCTTTTCTTTTTTATTAAGAATTTTTGGGGGGGATTACACTGATTAATATAATTATATAGGATGCAAGTGTATATAATTCTATCATACATCATTTATGTGTTGTATTATGCTTATCACCCAATATATGGTGATGGAAGGAGAATTAATTTTGTTATTAAGACAGGATGAAGATGTTGAACCACAGAAACTCTTATTCATTGCTGGTGGAACTGCAAAATGGTGCAGTTGATTTGGAAGACAGTTGGGTTTGTTTGTTTTTATCTGGTTTTTTTTTTTACAAAACTAAACAAACTAACCATGCCATCCAGCAAATGTGCTTCTTGGTATTTACCCAAAGGGTTTGAAAACATATTTACACAAAAACTTATACATAAATATTTATAGTAGCTTTATTCATAATTGCCAAAACTAGCAAGCAACCAAGATGTTCTGCGATAGGTAAATGGATAAATAAACTGAGGTACATCCATACAATGAGCTGTCAGTCAATACTAAAAAGAAACTATTAAGCCATGAAAAGATATAGGAGAATCTAAAATGCATATTACAAAGTAAAAAAAGACAATCTAAAATGGCTACATGCAGTATGATTTTGATTGTTTGATATTTTGGAAAAAGGGGGGAAAATAGGAGACAATAAAGAAATCAGGGGAAGCCGGGATGGCTCAGTGGGTTAAGCACTCACTTTGCAGCGCCAGGGACCGGGAATCAAATCCTGGCCCCGGCCCGAGCGGAACCATATGCTGAACTGGGAGCTCCCCCAGTTTAGTTCTCTATCTGTCTCTGTATCTATCTCTCTCACTCTCTCTCTCTCTCTCTCTCTCTCTCTCTCTCTCTCTCTCTCTCTCTGTCAAAAATAAATAAATAAATAAATAAATAAATAAATAAATAAATAAATAAACAAACAAACAAATAAACAAATAAATAAATAAATAAAATATAAAAAGAAATCAGTGGTTGCCAGGGGTGAGTGAGGTTGGAATGTGAGTATGCAGAGACTAGAGGATTTTCAGAGCAGTGAACTATGCTTTGTGGCATATTATAATGTTGAATGTAGTTCCTTATACATTTGTCCAAACCCATAGGTTGTACAACACTGCGTGAATGCTATGGTTAATTATGCACTTTGGGTAATTATAATATGTCAATGTAAGTTCATCCTTGGTAAAAAAAAAAAAAATTGACTCTCTGGTAAGTGAGATGATAATGAAAGAGGTTACGCATGTCTGGGGCAGGGGGCATATAGGATATTTCTGTACTCCCCTTTCAGTTTTGCTGTGAACCAGAAATTGCTCTTAAAAATAGTTTTTATCATAAAAATATAATTATAAAAAGGAGAAAATGCAACCGAGAGTAAAGCGTCCATCATCAAGGATATAACTTGATGAATAAATAATGAATAAATAAGTTAATAAATAAAAATGAATGCTTCTTTATATAAAGACAAAAAAATGAAAAGCCTTTCACAAGTTGTATGTTCCAAAAATTTACTGGAGCAACTTTGGAGTAGTTTGTTATACAGAAGTAAATCATTGGAACATCTTGTTATTAGTCACCATCTATCTCCTTTATCCCTTTTTTTAAAAAATATTTTTTGTTGCATTTACTGGGAGTTTATTCAAGAAAGAAAGAACAGATATCAACCCCTAAGTAGTGGAGTTTACTTCTTGAGACCGCCACTTCTCAGTTTTGAGAATTTGGACTTCACTTAATCCCTCAATGCTTTAATTTTATTGTTTACCCCAAAATATTACTGTGTGTTCTAAGTCAAGTTTAATAGATAGATAATAGGTAGGTAGATTAGATTAATAGGTGACAGATGGATGGATGAATGGAAAAATAGATAGATAGATAGATAGATAGATAGATAGATAGATAGATAGATAGATAGATAGATAGATGATTGATGATAGATGATAGACTAATAGATGGATAACTGATGATAGATGATAGATATAGAGATATATAATTATTTGTCAACATTTAAACTTAAGAGATTTCATATAACTACTTAGGTTTCTGGCTTCTTTTTCATAAAAATGAGTAGAATATTTTCTTCAGTTTAGCTTAGGCTTGCTATTCCTTAAAGCTTCTTACATGCAGCCCCTTAAATTCATTGCATACCTCCTTATCTATGTAGGTGCCTGAGATTATGACCATGGTTCCAAATCATTAAAGCCACATTAGATAGTATTTTTATTTACTGGAAAAGTTCTCTCAACAGATGCTACAAAAGAGTTAATTATACTTCTTCAAGCTGGTTTCCTCAGACTTTATAAAAGTGACCAAACTTGACTTTGATTTCATTCATTCATTCATTTCTTCATTGAGTAAATACATTCAGAACTTTCTATTTGTGTCAAACATTGTGTTAGGCATGCTACTGAGTATTTGGACATCAGCTTGCAAATATTAGTTTGCTTCCCAAACACAAAGTCACATTTTTAGTAGTTTATAGATCAGACAGAATCCTCAGGCACAAGGATGCTGTTCCTTTTCATTTAAGATTGTAACAGGCATTCCAGTGGATAGAAATGAGAATTGATCTAGGCCAGTGCTGTCCAATAAAATGTTCTGCAATGATGAAAACGTTCTATACTTGTGTTGTTCAATATGGTAGCTGTTAGCCACGTGTGACTAGTGCAATTGAGGACATAAATTTTAAGTCAATTTAATTTTAATTAACTTCAATTTACATTTAAACACTCACACATGGCCCTTGGCTGTGAAATTGGACAGCACAGTCTATACCTTATTGACTTTTCCATGAACTTACATAAAGAAGCAAATCCACAATGATGCTATTGCTAGTATCAGTGTTCTTTCAGAACCTGAATCATATATTCGAGATTGAACATTGATTACAACAGAAACTAAGGTCATAGACACATATATTGGGCTGCCGGTGATCATCAGTGCAAAAGAGGTCGATGGAATCAATCATTTTATTAGATCAAATCAGTCCTGACTTAATATAAAATGAGAGAGTATAAAAGAGACCCTTTAAATAATATTTCATTAAGCCTTGCTTTCTCAATGAGAAAACTGAGTCCTAGAAGACATGACTTGACCAAGACCACAACACTAGCTTGTCTGCTGCCAAACATGGACAGAAACACATGCCTCCTGCTTCTTGATCCAGGGTTTTCACCATATATGATTGTGGTAACTTAAAAGCATAATCCAAATGCTTTGGCCAAACTGAATTTTATCTGTCTATAATATCCATCTATCTATCTATCTATCTATCTATCTATCTATCTATCTATCTACCTACCTACCTACCTACCTACCTACCTATCATCTATCTATCTATCATCTATCTATCGATTATCTATCATCTAGTATTAAAACTGCACATAACTTTTCAAAAGCATGATAACACATTGGGCATTATAATTATTTGAAATGCTCCACAAAATTTTTATAAAAAATAAATAACATAGGCTTTTAATCATTAGTAAGCAAATATTATTCTATGTATAACTTTTTTATTAGAAAAATAATCTGAGAGAACTAGAGCTACAGACAGCTACCTTCTCAGGTAAAGATAGCTTTCCAAACATACTTCAGCAGAATCCCAGTGAGGTTGTTGCTGTGGAGGCAGCAAGCACTAGGAGAAGGCTTTAAGAGGAGGGTGAAGAAAGAGACACTGCATTACGTCACAGGCAGAGCCCTCCTTTGACTCGACCTTATGCATCACTGCTGTAATTTCTGATCACACAGCGCGCAATAGTAAGTCTTGAAAACAGCTCTGTACAAATGTCAGACAGCTATGGACTAAGTCTCTTGTCTTTTCCCTTTTCCTAATAAGAGACTATAGAAGAAAACAGGTTTCCCTTTGGGTGGCCTCAGCTTTAACCCCTCAACCCTATTACAACAACGAATGGCAAAGTGAAACCATGGACCTGATATTGTATTTGTTGGTTTCCTTAAATCAAAGACATTGGGAAAGAAAGAAGGACATCAGCTAGTAATGAATCCTTTCATATTTTTTTTTTTAAGATTTATTTTATTGTTTTTAACATAGAGAGACAGAAGCAGAGACAGAGAGAGACAGAGAGAAGGGGAGGTCCCAGAGCGGTCTTCATAGTTGTAAATCATCAGTTTTCGACATGGTCTCATTCCA
This sequence comes from Craseonycteris thonglongyai, assembly GCA_004027555.1. Classification (NCBI taxonomy): domain Eukaryota; kingdom Metazoa; phylum Chordata; class Mammalia; order Chiroptera; family Craseonycteridae; genus Craseonycteris; species Craseonycteris thonglongyai. Next base: position 34,605 of record PVKE010001060.1, read on the forward strand.
CACAGTTGGGCAGGGGCCACACAGAGCGGGAACTGGGCTGAGGGTCTCCCACATGGGAGGCATGTCCCCTCAAGCCAAGGGCCAAACTGGGGAGCGAGAACCAAACTCTCCCGCATGGGAAGCACACCTCAGTTCAGCATATGGGTCTGCATGGGCTGGGGTCGGGATTTGATCCTCAGTCCCAGGGGCTGCAAAGTGAGCACTTAACCCACTGAGCCATCCCGACTTCCCTTTTGCATTTTTAATGAACATTATCTGCAAATATCAATTTACTGAAGAAATATATATTGATAATTTTTTTTTTAATTACAGGCAGAACTATACTAGAGAAATTATGGAGGACATAAAGAAGTATCCCTCTTTGCTCTGGACTTTTTGGAAAATATCAGTTCACACATGTGAGTACTACAGACTTGCAAGTTCTCACTGGAAATGATAGCACTGAGGTATTCATCTTCATCAATGCAGAGCCTGGCACGATGGCACTCAGCAAATGTTTCTCAAATGAAGGACCACTGAGTTACTGATACAGTGCCTACTTACAAGGCATTCCATATCTTGAAAAGCAATCTCTAAATATGATTTCTATCTTACTTGGTGACTCTTAAATGTGCTGCTTTAAATTTACAAGTGAATGAATGAGCTAGAAATCACCATTCATCTTATTCACAGATCCATTTATTCACTTAGTGCCTAAACTCTAAAGCTACATGCTCCACAAATTCCTTTTGGTTTCTCTGATGTTCAACCAAAGTTGGCAGTGTAAAACCACCCTTGTAAAGAAAATGCAAATAAATGGTAGTGCTAAACGATGAAATGAGTCAAGGCTTAGGTTTTGAAATGCACAGCACCAAGAAAATGGCAGTCTACTCATTTTTTATTTCTTACCCTGGAAAGAATAGGCAACTTAAATTTAGGTCTCCCAGAGCAACCAGGATATGAATTAACTCAGTACCACCTACTCAAGCTAATCTCTGCCATCAGAATCACGATGGCTTCTATGTAAGGATAATGCAATAAAAAGAAGATGGCTCTGACGTATGGTTACACTCTGCTTTACTTTTTATTTCAAAAAATAAATTTAACTCCTGACTTGACTACTGCAGCAACTCACAAACTTTGGGGACAGGAAAATACCTCATTTACACATAGTAATATTTCTTAATCTTGATCCTGAAAGAAACTGAGGTGACAGGCTTGTGTTCCGTATGCAAGGGAAGCTGGAAATTTAATGTCTGACTTCTACATTTTGTGTTAAGCAATCAGGATGTGTAATGTTGAAATACCCATAAATAGGGAAGGGATATTCAACCTTTACTGGTAGTCATGAGTTTGAAAGATGTTCACTGTACTAACTAACTGACATACAAAGTAAACAGATTCAGACCACAAAGCAGTGAATGGTGGTGCCAATTTCACCACAACATTACCAAACTTTGACTTTTGCGGGTTGTACTGATGAAAAACAGACTTGGGCTTTTAGTTTCCGATTTTGGCTAAAAAAAATATTATTTTATGTATTTATAAGGCAATTATATATTTTCTTCTATGAATCTTTCTGCCTATAGGTTTTGAACATTTTTATAAGTGATCATTTTTGTTTGCTTGCTTCATATTAAATGGCAGATGTTCTTTATATATTCTTTATATAATTTTGTTATTTGCTGTACATGTTGTAATCAGTTTCTCCTGGGCTACTGTCTGATTTAATTTTGTTTATGCCAGTTTCTCTTATTTGGTATACTTAAATTTTTGATGTAAAATTTAATAATCTTTTTAATACAGTTTTTGTTGTGACTTAAAGAAGATAACTTGTTTAACCAGTGTGTTAATACTATTCTCTGATATTTTTACCTAATAATTCAATTTTTTTTAATTTACATTTTTGTCTTTAACTGGAATTACTTTTGTTCTCAGTGTGAAGAAAAATAATTTTATTTTTCCATGTGATTATCTGATTGTTCTATCTTCATATAATTGAATATTTCAGTCTTTCTTAACTGTTTGGAAATTCTCACACTCTTTTTTCTTTTTTTTCTTTTATATTTCACTGAAAATCAATAGATTGTTCTTCCATCTCCTTTCTACAAAGCTAAATTTAGCAGTCCCTTGGGTTTCAACATGAAATGCACCTCCTCTGGGAAAACTTTCCTAATTATGTAAGCCAAAGTGATCTTTCCTCCCTTTAGATGGTTTTAGAGTTAGACCCAGTATTGATTATACTTTTTCATTCATGGGAATATAGAGATAAAGCATTTCATATGGAGGGGACTGTCCAGTAAGGCTTCTTGGAAGACATGACACTGGGCTGAGACACAAGGACTGACAAAGCACATTTCAGGCAACAGGAACAGAATCTTTAGATACTTAATATGTGTGCTTATGTACCTCCTTCATTTTATAGAAAATTTTTTGAGCAAAAGAGAAAAGAAAAGTCTGTAATGTCAAATATCTTTACAGCATTACCCCTAAAAACTAATTATGAACTTTTGCTAATTAGTTTGCTAATTAAAGTAGTCATTCCACATAAAATATTTAAAGTCACCATTCATCAGAAGACAGTATCCAGAGAAAAATATATCAAAAGCCCTTGGTTTCTATTGGATAGTGTGATGATTGCTAAACACAAAGCAGAATTTAGCTTATTATTAGTAAAAAATATTAATTTGAAAATCTTCTAAATGGCTATATCCTCAAATTAAAAAAATAGTGTACACCTGTTTCTACTGCTTATGATTCTTACTTGCTCTGTGGTCATTATAAGTACATATTTTCACCTAGTATTTTGTAAATATCCTTAGTATTTACAAAGCTTTTTTTTGGTTTATTTTTTAACTCATGAAAGTGCTAATTAAAATCATCTTCCAAGGAAGCATCATCATGCAAGGTGGGGCAAAAGTAGAAGAGTTTAAAGTCCCATATTCTGTCCCAGCACACGAAACTTGACAGGAACTACCAAGTGCACATTTCACTAAACTTTATCTGCTTGAATTGTAGAACTTATTTATGTGACAAGTGCTCTAGTAAGTGAATGGGGAGAAGGTAAGACAGTAGCTAATGAGAGAAACAGAAATATTTAAAGGGCAATTCACAAGTAGACCTGACTGTTTAAATCTATACATGTAATTGAAGATACAGCTGCCATGAACATTTGAAATATTCATAGTGCTCTTATCTTGAATCTCTGAGGAAGAAATATTACTTTTTTATTACCTAATGTTGAAGGAATGTAATTAATTTAGAAAACATCACAATTAATCTAAATGAGGACAAAAATGTGTTCAGTCACCAAGAAGAAAGGAAATCTCCCCTCTCAGCTAATATACTTCATTAATTAGCAGGCAGAATGGGTATGTAAGTAACTGCAGTCTATAATAAATCTACTTTTCCTACACGGACACTGTGAAGATCACATTCATTATGACTGGGATGTTAAAAGTCTGATTTTCACACAGAAATTTGTTTTCCTCCAATAGTGTTAACCTTCGGTATATTCTTAAGACATGTAGCATTTAGAACTCAAAAATATTGAATCCATCACAGAAATATAACAAATTACTATTAGTTGTTTTAAAATACTTATTTGAATTTGTGATGATGGTGTTTGCATGGTGCTTATTCCTGCAGCCGTTATCATTTCAAAATTGTCCTTGGGAAAACAGCTTCTGAAATTGTAACATCTCACTTTTGTAAGACAGTGAAAGGACAGAGTGCCAACCGCCTTTCCACAAACTGTCATTAGAACAAAGGACTATGGACTCATACTGTAAGCCAAAGAGCAGTGGGGGATCAGGAATGTGCAGCCTGCAAGGTTAGAAGCAATTAGAAAAGAAACAGGTGGCTTTCAGACTGTGGAGCTCACTTTTGGGCTCAGCTGGGTAATATTAGCAGGAGAGTCTCAGTCACGCTTTCAACCAGTGACATTTGCAGACTGTAACACTGTCTGTAACGTGAAGTATTGGATTTTGTGGTGTACTAGTGTTCTCTCTGATTAAAGAAGGGTAAAGTCTGCAAACAAAAGGAGACCAGGAGAATGGTTATCTTTGAGTAAATTGTGAGCAAAAACTGTCCTATACATGACATGTTCCCAGTGTCTGCTACGGTATCTGGACAGAGTGGATCCTCAAGAAATATTTTCTAAATAAACACATAAATGAAACATAAATAAATGAATCCCCATAGGGGACAGAAATCCAGCATGGTGCTATCATTCATGAATTCTAACAATCCTTCAACAATTTTAGATATTTTCAATCATTTATCTCTTCACGCCTTACTAAATACTCAGATCATTCTCAATAGCAATTTTTTGAGTTTCTACTTTTTGCCAGGTATTGTGCTATGCACCAGTGGTACAATGTTGAATAAAACATTCTTTGAGAAGTTTTGATAAACTTGATAAACTATAACATAGTGTGAGAAAACTGTAATAGAGCTTAATAGAAATTTCTGTGGTGGTCTAGTATCATGTGATAGTATCTGTCACATGATAAGAGTTTAGCAGAGAGTGTAGTTTTGAGGACAGGTAAATTTGTCGTATTGATAGGCATGTGCCTATCCTAATACTAGGATATCCCACCTAGGAAGCATACTATGATCAGTGCCATAAGATCCTCAAAGACTGTGATGTTTTGGGAAAACAAACACTGGAAACAAAGAATGTTAACAAGGAATGAAAATTTTGTGATGTTTACAACATATCCGTTCCCTTTATAACTATCCCCTCTACTAAAGAGCACACATAAGGAATTAGTGCAGAACCAGTGAAATACAATATAGAGATACATTGCAATGGCTATTGGACAGGGCTGGGTTGGAGACATTCATTAGATTGCTAGAGGTTTTAAAGCTCACAAACCTGCGTTTAAGTGATAGACAACCTTATCTGGATCTCAAACAAAAAGGTAACTCAGTGAGTTCCCCATGGGGCCATTCTGCTTCTGGTGTAGTTTCTTCATCTGTCAACATTTGGTCTCAACCAAGCAGAACCTTTTTTTTTCTGCGACAAGAAGGGGTTTCATGGGTTCTTTAAACCACGGAGCAGCATTCATTTTGTGCTACAAGGAATACTCTGTACTTTCACTTCCAGAGGTGATAAAAACCTCAGGTGACAGAGTGTTGCCGAGATGCCAATATCACAAGTTTCATATCTCCCTGTGTCCTATGGTGACTTTTTTTAAAAAAGAAAAATTTGAAAGTAAAACTCTAGTGCCTATACCTTTTCTCTCTGGTAGTGAATATAATCCTCATGAAAATGAAGAATTAACAGCCCTGTACCAATGGCCTCACAGCTCACCATAGTGACTTCAAAAAGAACACAACTCAGAACAGACCCCACTGCCTGATGAGCAGGAGACAGGCTTGCTGCAGGGAGAGGGGATGTGGCCACCGGCAAGGGCAGTGTTCTTTGGGGGCCTAGCCTAGGGTGTCTCTTTTTAGCATGCTCTCCACTCATTCTGCTATTGCAACTGGGCTTCCAGGCCTTTGGAGGCCTTGAAGAATCTCTTCACTAGTTACTACCAAACGCTCTGATCTAATCAGTGGTGTGCTCCTTAGAAGGGTGAGATCTATTGTTCCATTGTAAAAGCACAGAACTGTGCACACCAGTAGGGCAGGCCTGTGCCTGACACAAAGGTCTTCTGCTTTTCTATCTTCTTATCTTATTGAAAAATTTAACATACAGATTACAAAAACCCTATTGGGCCAATACTCCAAAAAAAAAAAAACCAAAAAACCCTAGAGGGAGTATGCATTTATTACCTTCTGTAAGATCTGCAGAGAACTATTCTCTAGAGCAGCTCCTACCTATTTTTATGTTTCCAGGAAAAAAAGAGAAGAGTGTGGTTAGAGACATTAACCTGTATACCATGGTGATTAATAGCTGACTCATTTATTTTGTACACCAAAGATCTATCTATACCGACAGACAGATCAGTAGAAATTTTTAAAGATCAAATTTTATTCTATTAATGTTAACTCTTCAACAACAACAAAGATTATTTGGGGCTTTAAAAACAATATAAAATTTTAAGAAAACATTCTTAGGAGAAACGGGCATGTTTAAGGGTATATAGTTCTACTGTCCATTCAATCATCTCTTATTTGTCTGTGAAGTGCATTTTCATTTTCTTTATTCTCTTAGGTGTTCAACTTACAGGAGCTACATGAAAACCAGGAAAACTACTGAACCAATAGACAAAGAGTAAAATTTAAGAAATGAATTACCGGTAATGCAAAAATGGAAATTTGTTAGCACTAAGTCAGTGTAATAATTTGGGGCATTTTGTGGAGGAAGAAAGAATAAATTGCTTTGACTTCCCTCTCCCTATCTTACCTGAACATACTTAGGGAGTGAGTACGTATTTTTTAGGATGTTCTTGTCATGTTTTCGAAATGCAACAGGAAACACAGAATTGCTACCTTCTCCTTACCTAGTTATTCGCAGAGTACATTTATGCTTGAGTGAGGAATTGTGAAGAGTTGCTCCTCCCCTACCCCTGATACAACAGATTCCAAGTATCTGTTCTGTTGATCTTGATTTCTATTTAAATCAGTAGTTATCCACTGTCCTAATACCTTCTACAGTAGGAACTCAAAAGCTGACTTCAGAAAAAAGCTAATAAACTTATTTATTCTTGGGTTATAAGATAAACTAACAGTTCAAAGCATTATTCTGTCCAGAAATACTTGAATTGTAATGAATACAAAAGTTCATGCCAACACAATATTTCTGATGGTGCATTCATAAGCAATTAAATGGGAAAAGAGGATTTAGGTAGAAGATTCTTGGGGTTTGGCTCATTTCAACTATCCTGCAGGAAATTTTTTCTTCTAGAACCGCCAGCCCTGTGCTAATACCATCTGTACTCACCATTTAAAGTTTAAGCTGTCTTCACCATAGAACTTACCTCAACTTATAGAAATTTTATAACGAATATTATGGGTTAAACTGTTTCACTCAAAAATGTACGTTGAAGTCCTCACTCTCAGTAATTCAGAATGTGACCTTATTTTGTAACAAGGTCATTGTAGATGTATTAGTTAAGCCAAGGTAAGTACATACTGAAGTAGGATGAGTTCTAAGCCAATATGACGAGTGTGCTTGCAGGAAGAGAGAAAAGATGGTATGAAGACAGATATACAGGGAGAATGCCGTGTGAGGAGAGAGGCAGAGATTGGGGTGTAGCATCTAAAAGCCTGAGACATCTAGGACTACTAGAAGCTGGAGGGTGCATGATGCTGACAAAACCTTGATTTCAGACTCCTAGTCTCTAGAACTGTTAAACAAATAAATTTTTACTGTTTTAAGTCACCAAGTTTGTGCTACTTTGTTATGGTAGCCTTAGGAAACTGATGCAATTGGTGAATTACTTTCACTTTCATTCATTCATTTGTTTGTTTATATCTACTTAGGTTGCTCATTGCCCAGGACAAGGAGAGGGACCATAAGAAAACAAGGTCTCTTCTGCCTTTACTATTAAAACATTGGGAAACCAATTCATAGTCACATCTCCTCAATGGGCTTCAACTATCTGTAAAAATAGATTAAACATTTTTTATAGAGTTGTCGCTTTGAAACTCTTTATAACACCACATACAATTCTTTAGTCAAATGACAGGGGCCGTGGTTCCTCAAAACGTGAAATAGATTCAGAAATTACACTTTCCAGTTTGAAGTAGTAGGTAAGGGGCCCCAAATCATATAGTCAGCCTCTCATTACCATCACTTCTTTTTTTTTTTAAGATTTATTTTTATTGTTTTTGACAGAGAGAGAGAGAGAGAGAGAGAGAGAGAGAGAGAGAGAGAGAGAGAGAGTGAAATACAGAGACAGACAGAAGGGGGAGGGCTCAGAACAGTCTCCATTTTTGCACATCATCGGTTTTTCCACATAGTTTCATTCCACAAGTGGGCACAGGGCTGCACAGGGCAGGAACTGGGCCAGGGTCTCACCCCGGTGAAAACTGAACTGAGGGAACTCCCCAGTTCAGCATATGGGTTCGCACGGGCAGGGGCCGGGATTCGATCCTTGGTCCCCAGGGCTGCAAAGTGAGCACTTAACCCACTGAGCCATCCCGGCTTCCCACCATCACTTCTTATGGTAAAGCCATTGTTGCAGCTATTTTATTAGAATAATGTTTTTAAGCATTAATCAGTACGGTTGACCCTCAGGTCTGTGGGTTCCACATGCACAGACTACATATCAAAATATTTGTAAAAAGTATGTTACATTATTGCTGACATGTACAGGGTTGTGAGGTCTATGATGATTGTCTCTACACTGAACATGTGCTGACACTTCTTTGTTCTCATTATTTCCTAAACAATAGAGTACAATGATGTAGCATTTACATTGTATTAGGCATTATAGATAATTTATAGATGCTTTAAAGTATACATATGTGGGAGGATATGTGTAGGTTACATTTTAATACTATATTTTTATATAAGGAACTTGAACATCCATAAAGTTTGGTACCCATGGGGAGTTATGAAATCATCCAGGATATACCAAGGGATGACTGTATATAGTTAAGAATATCTTAAGGGAACTCTACTAAGAATGAGAATAAAATAAAAACAAAAACAAGAAACAGTGGTTATTACTATTCAGTGAATATTCCTGAAGACTAGCACTATAAGAAGTGCTATAACGAGGTTGTTCCATCTCACATAATCTGACAAGGAGGAAAAAAAAATCCTAGTTTTAAGCATTTGTCATTTGGTATAATAGCTAATCTTTATGATGAGTAATCAGAGAGGGTCCTATGTCAAGTTTGTCCAAACTGTGGCCCACTGGCTGCATATGACCCAGGACAGCTTTGAATGAGGTCCAATATAAAGTTGTAAACTTTCTTAAAACATTATGAGACTTTTTGGCGATTTTTTTTTAAGCTCATCAGCTATCATTAGTGTTAGTGCATTTTGTGTGTGGCCCAAGACAATTTTTCTTCTTTCAATATAGCCCAAGGAAGCCAAAAGACTGGACACCCCTAATTTAAACCCTGGTTTAAATTATAGATTTACTACTAACCAGAGAGGCTTGTATTTGTTGAACGCTGAGAGTATCAATGTACTACAAGTTTTTATTCAGTCCCCTAGAGATAAACATTGCTCTCCCATTTTATGGAATGAGTCACTGAGGCTGTGACTAGCATTTTGTAATATGCTCACAATTACATAGTGAGGCAGACAGCCAAGAAAGGAAGCCACATCGGAAGTGTACACATTGCCATGTACAATACTCTCACAATGTATGGAGAGTAGGAAACATTTCGTGTGTTATCTGCTTCCATCTCTCCTGGAATCAACATTTTGTCTGGATTAAATCTCTCCTAAATGTGCTCGTTGAGATGAACTCACGCAAGTGGCTCTTCTGAGACCTCTGCAGAAAGCAATAATACTGTAGAGGGTGGCAGATGGAAATGCTACCAGAGGTGGTGGATATAAAACTGCCCACGCAGGCAGGTTCAGCTGAAGAGACAACCAACTGTATTTTCTCCTCACTGTACAGAATTGTGTTTTCTCCTTTAATCTATGCAGACAGGCTCATATTCAGAGTGTATCACCACTGCAGTGCTACCATGGCAAGCATTTCCTTCCCTTGCCCCATACTTTCACATTCTATATAAAGTTATGCTCACATGGCACTGAAATAGACATGTTTATATTCTACAAAAATACTACTGCAAGATGGCAAAAATGCCATAACTAGAAATAGATAATCTTCTAAGATTAACTGTGCCTAAAGAACAGATTTTCCCCATACATTCATTCTGAAAGTGTTGAGCCCTAGAAAAATGCCATTAATTTCCTTTTTGTCTGTGATCTCTGCCGTACTATTACCTTGCCTGTCTTAAGAAAATTGTCGACCATGTGAATTCAAAGCAAACCACTTCCTAGCTATGCAAAATTGGGCTATTCATTTAAACTCTCTAACTCTTGATTCTTTACCTATAAAATGAGAATAATAAAATTTTAAATTATTTTCTTATTTAATTTGTTTTCCAAGCCTCCTTCCTCCTCTAGGATATAAATTTCATGACAATAACTTTAAAAAATACAGTGGATCCATCTTGTGCATATATAGATAGTATATCAGAGAAATTGACAAATCAATAATGGGAAATTTTAAACACATTTCTATCTGATCATTTTTGTTGTATTCTACAAGTTTTGGTAGTTGTGTTTCTATTTTCATTCCTCTAAAGTTATTTGCTAATTTCCCTTGTGATTTCTTCTGAGTCATTTATTATTTAGAAACATACTGTTTTATCTTCCCATACTCGTGCTTTTCATATTTTTGTTATTAATTTCTAATTTTATTCCTTTGTGCTTAGAAGACATAATATATGAAGCAAAACCTAACAGAACTGATTGGAGAAAGATAAATCTATAAGAGCTAAACTTCATTACCTCACTTTCAATAAAGGATAGAACAACTAGACAGATCAGCAAGGAAAAAGATATGAACATTATCAACAAGCCAGTCCTAACAGACACCTATAGAAGATTCCACTCAACAACAGCAGCACATCCATGTTTCTCAGTGTACATGGAACATAGGATAGACTAGAAGTTAGGCCATAAAACAAGTCAATAAATTTGAAATGATTGAAATCATATAAACAAATAGTAATTCTTAAGTGGCAGGGTCATTGAAAGGGTGAGTGCCTTAGCTGCTACTTCAAATTAATATTAATTGAATATTTACTATACATTGGAATTGTACTAGACACTAGGAATAAAGATTATTAAAGCATCCCCAAGCCACAGGGAGCTGACCTTCTAGTGGCCAGAATGAATAGCAAAACAACAAACCGTAACGCATCATGATAACTCAATGAAAACTGTTATTGCTTTGGGAGCTTAAGAGTACAAACTAGCCCTGGTGGCAGGAAGTGGGGTGAAAAAGAACAGACGTGGGTTCACGGACCAAGTAAGAATTGTGGAAAGTCTTGACATTCTCGGGAAGGATGTATTTCTAAAATGAGAAAAGGGAAAGAGGCACAGAAGTTGAAAACTCATAGAGTATTTTGAAATAGTGTTAAGTGAACCTACAAAGAAGTTTGAAATAATTGTAGGTCTTTTATGGCACTCTCCAGACACTAGCCTTGATTTCCTCATATAGGCTTTTAAAGACGGGAAGAAAATGACAAGGCTTAGGTGACATAAGTAGTACACTTGTTGAAAAGACGAAATTGGCCTACATGTTTCAGCTCAGGTTTGTCTACTGTTATTAGAGCTTAGCCACCATCAGAAATACTGAACAGCTTAGATTCTAGGACGTATATCAAGTGTTCAATTTTGATGGAGCATGGTATAATTTTATGTCATTAATAATTAAGCCATGTTCTCAGCCTATGGAAGTGGGTAACATTGAGCATTTCAAGGGGGTTCTTTGCCATTTGCAGAGACCAAAGATACGCTGATGATGATTATCAAGTGGGTTGTCACATTTCAAAATTACTCACGAAAGTATTCCTAATGACCTGTCTTGGTGTGCAGCAAATAACAGCCTTACTAAATTAGTAAGGCCCAGTGTGATTTAATGATTAGCCTTGACATCTAATTCCTGTATAACAATTGGCTGGAGCAGAAAAATGAGGTTTTTCATTTTAAAACCAATGGCAGTCCACAAGCTTAGCATTTTGATCCCCAATTACATACTCTTCTCTCTTCTATCTGAGCCCCATAAGTGATAAAGTTGATTCCTATGTGAAAGTCTATTCTAAACCACCTTCAGAGAAGCAAGTGGCATATAAAATTTCCTTATAATTCAGAATCGATGCTTGAGCTGTGGAAAAGATAGAGACGAAGTTTCATTCAATTAAGACTTGCAATTACTGTCCTTTCTGTTAATGGACAAATGAGCATCCCAAATGCTCAATCTTGAGAGAGACAGAAAGTAAAACACGAAGTGGAAACATAAAGTCTCCTTTAGTAGAAAGCAAAAAGTAGGAGGCCTGAAAGAGGAAAGATTTCTAGTTCAAGTTAGTTTTGTAAACAAAAGCTGATACAGTAGAAAAGAACGAACATTCTGGCCCAGGATGATCTCACCCTTAGACCTTAGTCTATGATCTCAACCCTGTAAATTGCCTTTCACATTTTAGTTTTTTCATCTCTAAAATAAGGAACAATATTATCTCACTAACCATTTTATTGCCAGAATTAAATAATACAACATGAAAGGGTGTACATTTTTAGGTGCTCTAATAGTAATATTTCAGTAATTATGTAAAAAACTCAGAAACATCAGATAAGACTACCTATTTTTACAGATTTGATATCTTTTGAATTTTTTTTTTTTAATAAAAGCAGGGAAACACTTACAGTGTGTCACAGCTCTGGGTCCACGTTTCCTGTATCAGAGCTTCCTGACACTGACATCCTAGCTCAGTAGAATCTTCCAAGGACTGAGAGGTGAGAGAAAGCAGTACCTTCCCAGGTCGATGGACGATAGCTAATATGTTCTATCCCTGGGGCCAAAATTTTCATAACCTGTACATCATTATTAAGGCTCTTGCAGTTAAGAGTTCCAATGACTGCTTTCTGATGGCTAGTCGTCCAGATTGTTGGAAAGATAGCAATTCTTCCGGTGACTCTATTCTATGGTTTTGTTGTAGAAATTATTCCTGCAGGCCCAATCAAGAATTCACTCTTCTATTCATGCTAACAATTTTGATGTAAGCTCCGAGCTTTCCCATTTCTGAAATTAAACACACTGTGTGATTATACTAGGATACATACTGAGTTTGGTTATAATATTTTACAATTGAATACAATTTAAATGAATGGAAAATTGGATATATTGACATATGATATATCGACAAAATGAAATGAATGCAGTAATTAAAATTAAAATCTACATGTCAATTTATTGACTTGAAACTATATTTACAACATAGTATTGAATTAGAAATTAGACTATAAAATAGCATGCTGCATGTGTGTGTTTAGAAAAATGTAGTAGGATACAAAAAATGTGAATGATCATTTTAGCACTACTTAATACTTAATAATCTTTTAATATTACTACTTTGGGAAAACCTCATTTTCTTCTTTAGAGCTTTTTTACATTGTGTAAAATTTTAATGAATACAGTTACTTTTAAAAATAACAAAAATAAAAGATACTTTTATTTTGGGCCACAAAAAGGATTGGCATCATTATCTTATCTTGGATGTGTGCAATAAGTTATTCTTACTACACTTCTTTGATCTTTTCTAATCTTTCTTATGGATAATTTTATATTGGTTTAGTTGTACAAGCCATATTCAATCCTTTTGAAAGACTATGAGGTTTAAATTCTAGGATTAAAAATGAATACTCATTATATATTTATTTCAATAACTATCTTTTAATGTGTGGTCTCTACTTATCTCAATATATTCATTTCTCATGGCAATTGTGCCAAGTGATTCCACACAAGTTAAATGTAGAATGTCTTTTTACTTAATTGCATAATCATATAATCTTGGTATCAGAGTTAGAAGTTTATAAACCTTCAGCACTCACACCTGCAAATCTCTCATGTATCTAATCATGGTTTTTCCCCCCATCTCTTCACCTACACTGTCAGCTGCAGGAAATAAATGTTGAGACCTAAGCCCTGCTGTGTGAGCCGAGATAAGGAGAGATTTCCTATGTGCTGACACTTTAAAATTTCAAGGTTTAGGTGACATGACTTGCTGAACATGGAATCAATGCTTTGAACAGTGATAGAAGTTATTTCTGGCTACTACAGTTGCTAAGAGTATATAAAAGGTAACAGTGCTTACTTTTTCTAAATCTATCATTCTATGTGTACTGCCAAAACCACCAACATTTACAGGTCTTTGTGTTAGTTGAAAGTAGGAGTAAATGGGGAGGTATGCAGACTCAACATTAGTGTCTTCCATGCATTATACTTTTCCATGTATAAGATGCCCCCTGCATAAGATAACCGTATTTTTCTAGGCCAATATTAAGAAATCAATACGCAGGTTACTCCCGTGTATGAGATGACCCCTAATTTTTGGTGTAACAATTTTAGACAAAAGTATTGGTATATATTTTACACTGTTTATTGGTGTTTCATAAAAAAAGAAAAATGAAGAAAACCTTGAACCAAGTCTCACTGATCCTCAAATTTGTGATCTGGTCTAGGTCACTTAGATTGTATTCAGTTCTTTCAAGTCCCTTTCTCCCTTCCAATATGACAAAAACTCCAAGTCAGTGTTTTCAGTTCAGCTAGCTGGAAGTGCAAAAGTATCTGCCCCATAATATTACCATAAATGGTTATAACTCTTCACTGCTTAAGATATTTATTCTACCAGGTACAAAAAATAATATAAATGAAGTCATTTTAAAATGGAGTTTTTGTTAGAGCCGCCATTTCACAGAGACTGCCTCACACATCTTTCTTGAATTTTTTAACTAACCTAAAGACAACATTGGGGGAAGCCAGGATGGCTCAGTGGGTTAAGCGCTCACTTTGCAGCGCTGGGGACCGAGGACTGAATCCCGGCCCCAGCCTGTGTGAACCCATGTGCTGAACTGGGGAGTTCCCCCAGTTCAGTTCTCTCTCTGTCTCTGTATCTCTCTCTCTCTCTCTCTCTCTCTCTCTCTCTCTCTCTCTCCTCTCTCTCTCTCTCTCTCTCTCTGTCAAAAACAATAAAAATAAATCTTTAAAGAAAAGATTGTTTTACAAACAATTGCTTGTAAAGTTGGCACGAAAGTTGGCAGACATCCTGACCTCATGGACTGATGATGATGAACTCTCAATCTGAAGACAGAATCAGTAACCAATCTTGTATAGCCAAGAGTAGCTCAGCTTGCTAGCACTGGTGGAAATTCTTTCTTCTTTTCATGTAATTATTTCTTCCTTTTTCTAATAAAACCACCTTGCCTCCACTCTGTTATTGGGACAGTATTTGAGTTTCTTATTCTCTGTTTCCAGAGTCGCAATTCTTTGATCCCAAATCAAGACTTGTTTTTTGTTTGTTTTGTTTGTTTGTTTGTTCCATTTTTGTCTTCTTAATTCTAGGTTAACACAGGTGAAATATTCTCAGGTATATAAGCTTCTATCTTAGCCATTCTTCCTTTATGCTCTTGAAGCTCTTTAAAGTATAGCACATATGACTTTCCACTTTATTTTTCTTTAAATTTATTCATATCTGTCAGTGGCCTACATACTTCTTGAGGTTAAGAAATGCCTTGTATACATCTTTATAGTCCTCATTTTTTTTTTAACATTTATTTAATTTTTTTTGACAGACAGAGAGAAACAGAGAGAGAGACAGAGAGAAAGGGAAGGTCCCAGAGCAGTCTCCACAGTTGTACGTCATCAGTTTTTGACATAGTTTATAGTCCTTACTTTTTAATCCAGTGCCTGGTCAGTATTTTCTG
Source organism: Craseonycteris thonglongyai (assembly GCA_004027555.1). Taxonomy (NCBI): domain Eukaryota; kingdom Metazoa; phylum Chordata; class Mammalia; order Chiroptera; family Craseonycteridae; genus Craseonycteris; species Craseonycteris thonglongyai. The sequence goes on from PVKE010001060.1 coordinate 49,993, forward strand.
AAGCTGCATCTACAGTTTAAAACACTATTGAAACTTAAAAGAATGAAAATCTAATAGGGAATGTTACCTGTGTTCTGATGGTGGCTCAAAAGTGGTGAAATGTTAGAAGAAATGACAATAAGTAAAAGTAGATATTTTTGGATTCAGAGTTGTCTTACATTACTATGTAAAAGTGAGTAAAAGACTGGGCTATGCTTTGAGCTAGATACTATTTTTCAGCACATGTTATTTGTATGTCCTTCAGAAAGATCACACACATAACCAGAAAATGATGAGAAGTTAGAGGACTTCCAGAAGTAGGTAAAACTTAAGGAGCTCTGACTTTTCCTTTCTTTTATCATTTCTATTTCTCTACACTTCTGGTGTATTTTTGTCATACTGTCACAAGCCATCTGAAAGTTTTCTCAAAGACTAATTCAAACCATGTAGGTGTCAGTGAGGCAGATGCCATGGTCTAATATACAGTATCTATCTTATTTTATTTTATTTTTAATTTTTAGTCAATACACGCCAATTTTTCTAGGCAAAACATATATATATATATATTTTTTTTTTTTTTTTTTCCCCTAAAGTAAGGTGTGGGTGGTGGTGGAGGAATTTGGTAATTTCAAGCAATAATTGAGTTAAACTTCAAGAAACACACTTATTTTGACTTTTTCACTTTTTAAATGTTTTATCTCAAATACGGTCTAGATAGGTACAGTTCATCAGTTATTTGGTCCCATTAGATGACCTCCAATATGAAAAGCGCACACAAAGAATTCTAGAATAGAATGATAGAAGGAAAGTCTGTCCTTGTTAAGCCATCACAGAAGCACTATAGTGACTTAGAAGTGAGGAAAAACAAACAACAAAACCTATACTTCGTTAAAACCCACTTTGTTTTCAATGTTTTAATCTGTGTTATAGTGAATCACAGAGCCTAACTGTAGTTTCAATTTATTTTTTTAGTCCTTTTTGGAAGATTAACATAGCTAATCTCCATCATCTGAATTTTACAGCCAATATATATTTAAATATATTAAACTTTTTCTCTATTTGTCTTGTTGTATTCTGGTACTTTATCTATTTGAATTTTTCCTGTCATTACTCAACTTTGTGACTCTTTTAAAAGCATTTTTCAGTTTTTCAAACTCCTGTAACACAATTATCATGTTAATGGTAATATGTCAAAGTCTTCTGATGAAATAAAAAGTGTACTTATTACCCACTACCATCCACTTAAACTATGTCTACAGTAAAATGATAACCTGTGGGACAGAAAAAAGAATCATTTTCCTTTAACTTAACTCTCTATTGTTTTCCCTTTTACATAAAATAGACATTTTTATTTCCATAGAAATGTTACTCAATGGCCAGAGAATATAGCACAAATATTAATCAAGACAACATTTAAAACCTTAACTCACCACTCAAGTAACGAATGCATGGAATTGCAAAAGGATTTGTCCAAGGTTTTAAGATATAACCTCAACTTCCAGCTCAATGCTAATAGGCAACAGCAAGCTTCACAATTCCACATACTGTCTGAACAATAAATCCTTTGTTTCCGCCAGCCACTTTGCTAGTATTTAACTCGTCACTTTGAAAACCACTTTGATAAGCAGATACCTTGAGCTCTGAGGGAGCTACCAAAAAAAAAAAAAGGCCTAAATTTCTGTTTCAGCTTTTTAAAATTTCATTACAGAACAGTTACTGAAATGGAAATGTTACCAACTGCTTCTATAGAAATTTTTTTAGAGAAAGAGGAGAATAAAAATGTATTTTTTATTTAGAGTACTCAAAGAAATACATGTTTATCTATTTTCCTCTTCAAGAAAGGCAGTAAAAAGAATAATATTGTGACTAAAGATTCATTGTTTCTTAATCCTTTATTAAGTGCCCACTATAAAAGTTAGTAAGAGATTATGTACATGCCAAACCCATTTATATGGTAGTTAAATAGATTTGAAGATATTAAGTTGGAATAAGAACATCTCAGGTTCTAGATATATACCGAAATGCACATTCTTTACATTCTCACAACAGAAGGTCTTGTGACCAAACATTTTTAATGGTTCATCAAAAAGATGTAACTATTTATTCTATTTAAGCCCATATTGATGCAAATAATCTCATTTTTTTCTGCTTTTCTTTTTTTAGTTTTTCCATTACTCACTATGTTTAAAAACTTGAAATAATCTCCACTATTCACCTCCTTGTATGTATAGCCTCTTAACAAATATACATGGTTGTCCCATTAATGAAGAGATCACATAATAATAATAATTATAATAATGATAATAATAAGCTTACATGCTTTACTCTAAATGGCCATAATATTGTGGCAGAAAAACCTGCGTTAGGATATTTAGCCTAAAATTTCTATCCCTTTGATTTTACTTTGACCCAAATTCCACTTTTCTCTCTTTTTTTGTTTTTTTTTTTAAATATTTATTTATTTATTTTTGACGAGAGAGAGAGAGAGAGAGAGAGAGAGAGAGAGAGACAGAGACAGAGACAGAGAGAGAACTGAACTGGGGGAACTCCCCAGTTCAGCATATGGGTCCGCACGGGCCGGGGCCCGGATTTGATCCTCGGTCCCCGGCACTGCAAAGTGAGTGCTTAACCCACTGAGCCATCCCGGCTTCCCCACTTTTCTCTTTTTTATGCCTATCTAAATCATAGTCTTAGACACCAAGGATTCTTCAGTAATGACCATGGATAGAAAACATCAAGCCTGTATTTACCTGATGTCATAACCTTGCCTGTATTGTTTATTCTATGATTTAGAGACAGTATAAAACTGCCTCCTCAAAACACTTACTCATAGAAAGGAAAAATAACTCTACCATTTATTAGTAGCTGATATTACCAGTTCTAGACGTGTTCCCTAACAATATTCATTCATCCATTCACTCTTTCAGCAGGTGAATTTTGAACATCTTTTATGTCCCAGGCACCATTCAAAGTTCTGGATATACAAACAGGAAAAATGTCTTCTCCACACTCAACATTGTAGGGAACTCCTTCCAGCTTAAAAATTCTTTTACCATAATTATTCTACCTCAAGTATTAGTCATGGTGCCTTTCTTAGAAGAAACTGCTTTCTTTCTAAAAGAGGCAAAAGCTAGAACATTTCCAATGTACAGAAAAGTTGCAAGAAGTGTAAAAAGAACATTCATATGCTCTTTCTTCAGATATACCATTTATCAATATCATGCACCCATTTTCTTTGTTTCTCTATATGTTTATATTATGCTTTTTTCTGAAGCTTTTGAGATAGAAATGAATATGTGTGTGTGTGTGTGTGTCCTATTCCTTGACCTCTAAATAGTATATATTTTCTTAGAATAGGATATGTTGTTACATAAATATAGCACAATTGTCATTTTAAATCTAAATATAAAACATCTTCCTAGTCCATCATCCACACTACATTTTTTTCCCAGTTGACCACTAATGACCTTTACAGTACAGTTTTTTTCCCAATACCTAATTCAGTCGAAGATCCCATATTGCATTTAGTTGTCATATCTTTTAAACTCTTTTAATCTGTAATACTCCTTCAGCATGCTTTACCTTATGACACTGACAGTTCCAAATCTGTCAGACAGTTATAAATAATTCATTGGTTTTTGTTTTAATAAAATCTGCATTTTGAGTTTGTCTAGTGTTTCTTCACGGTTAGGTTCAGGTTATGCATTCCCAGCTAGAACACGACTGGGAGAGATATTGTCTCCTGCTCTGGGTGTCACATCTGAAGGCACAGAATGGCTCTCTGCTATCCTTCTCCCAACTGCTTAACGAACTTTGGTTTTGGAATAATTCTAGATTTCCAGAAACGTTTCAAAGATAATACAGAGAGTTCTCATATACTCTCCTCCCAGAACAGAGAAATTAATGTTCGTACTTTTGACTATTTCATATACTGGAGACTTCAGTTGTATTTCACCAGGTTTTCCATTAATGTCTTTTCTGCTCCAGGAGCCAATTCAAGATAGCATGTCACACTTAGTGGTCATGTCCACTTCAACGGCACTCATATGCCTGGTTCTCAATCTTGCCTTGATTTTCATGACTTGGATAATTTTGAGGAGTGCCGGTCAAGTGTGTTGCAGAACATCCTTAATGTGATTATTTCTCTTAGGCATTACCTTTTAGATTATTTTCTTTTAATGTTAATTTTAATCGTTCCATCAAAGTGTTCAAGTTTTTCACTACGTTTCTATCTTTTCCTTACTACTAGTTGACTGTCTAGAAGAAAACACTTTAAGACCACGCAGATATTCTGCTTCTTATCAAAACCTGTTCTCACTTAAATTTAGTATTTGTTTGTTTGTTTTTGTTTTTAAAGATATATTTTATTGTTTTTAACAGAGAGAGAGAGAGAGAGAAGGGGGCGGGACCAGAACAGTCTCCATAGTTGCACATCATCAGTTTTTCCACATAGTTTCATTCCACAGGTGGGTGCAGGGCTGCACAGGGCAGGAACTGGGCCAGGGTCTCACCCCAGTGAGAACTGAACTGGGGGTGCTCCCCAGTTCAGCATATGGGTCTGCATGTACCGGGGCCGGGATTCAATCCTCGGTCCCTGTGGCTGCAAAGTGAGCGCTTAACTCACTGAGCCATCCTGGCTCCCCCTAGTATTTGTTGATGATTCATGTCTGAACCAATCCTTAAATGATGGCTGAGAAATGAGGTGTCCAGATTCACTATCTTCTCCAAAGTCACCAGTTTGATCTTAGAATTCCATTGCAAGACAAAGCCCCACTTCTTCTTTCCCTCCCTCCCTTCCTCTCTTCTTCCCTCCTTCCTTCCTTCTTTCCTTCCTTTCTTCCTTCCTTCCTTCCTTCCTTCCTTCCTTCCTTCCTTTCTTCCTTCCTTCCTTCTTCCTTCCTTCCCTCTTTCTTTCTTACTGTTATGAACTAATAGATGCACATTTCATGAGATGCTTGTTATTTGTCACCTTCCTTAATTATTTTGGTGTTCAAAGAATTTCAAGATTTGTCCAGAAACACTTTTACCCTGGGCTCAGGGTTTTATGGCCTGCTCACATCCACTTTAAAAATATTTTCTTACTTTCTGGCACAACAAGATAGTTCAAGCTAATCTCGTGACACTCCTGCCCCTTTTTCCTTCTGCAAGGAAAAATTCTTCTTTTCTTGTTATCAGCAAAGTCATACTTCAAAGTAGAGACTAATTTAGGATGTTAAGTACATGTTTAGTGGCAATCTTTCTAGGTAAACTCCAAGTTTAACTTGGCCTACTATGTATTAATACTAATTTGTAATTGCAAAAAACATTTTAAATTCAGATACCATTCAGGACCTTTACTTATTTCCACAGCATTAAAACAACATTTTATATAAAGCAGACATTTAGAACCATTAGGGTTTTTAATTCTGCAGATTTTTGTATCCTGTCAATAACAGAACTCAGCTAAACATATAAATTTCTCATGTCAACTGTGTTCTTTCTTTCACAGCATTTCACAGCCATTCGTACATTCTCTATTTCCCTCCCTTTATCTTTTTCATTGTCCCCCTCTACCCCTGCTCCCTAGTCTTAACATTGTGTATGTATACACCATTAATTTCTACAGAGTGCTTCTCTTCAACCTACTTTAACAGAAATCACTAAACTGTCTGTGTCTATGAGTTTATTGTATCTTTGTCTGTTTGTTCGTTTGTTGCCTACTGACATTTGTAATAACATGGATGGATCTTGAGATTATCACGCTAAGCAAAATAATTCAGACAGAAAAAGTTGAGAACCATTTGACTTCACTCATATGTGGGATATAGAACTACCAGCTTTCCAATGCTCAGATCAATCAAAGATATTCTTTGGCTTCATTCATCCAAAAGTTCCTCATTGTTGATTTAAAAAGTTCAAACCCTTTACATTTATCATTTCCTCCATGATTTCATCCCTGTGTAATGTTCCAAACCCAATATTTTTAGCTCTGTTAAATATATTTTATGCTTCAGACAATTTTATTGTGGTGCCACACCTTCATGCCTTAGTGAACACTGTTACCTTTCCCTGAAATGCCATTGTGGTCATTGAGTTTGCCTTGTCTTATAAATGAAGCAGTTTTGTGTAGTGGAATGGTGGTTGAGAAGCAAGGGCTTTAGTGAGAGAAATTTCTGAGTTCAAACTCTGGCTTTTAATATATCAGTTGTAAGCATTAGCACATTTTACTCCTTGTTTGAGTGGTTTTTGTTTGTTTGTTTGTTTGTTTTTCTAAATAAAATAAAGACTAACTACCAAATATTGTGAGGATTGGAGATAATTTATGTAAGGCATCTGCCACCTAGAAGGTACTCAGTGACTGGTAGTTTCTAAATAGCATCACTTTGCTCAAGTTTTCTTACTTTTTTATGCTATGGCATGCCCATGTTGATCCTTCCCTTCTAGTTACTACTGTCATTTTCCACTTACCCCTAATTAATTACTATAGTTTCTTATTAATCTTCTACTTACTTTTTTATATTATTGAAAGATACTTGCCTTATTCAATACTACATTTCCTGAGTTTATCAGAAACTCAGTAAGTATCCAATGAACTGAAGAAAATTTGTCCTATTGAAGTGTTCAATACCAACTACAATGAAGTACAGTAAGATAAAAAAAAATGTATACCATTTGAAATGTAGCAAAAATGTAAACATAATTTACCATTATTTAATTTTTCAATATTTCATTATTAAAATGACAAATGCATATTTAAAATAAGAAGCTGTTAGAATTATAGTGTAGGTGATAGTAGTTAACTCTCATTCAGGTTAATACCACTCTTATATTGATGAAAAATTTTTTTCTGAGTTAGGTGAAATTGTTCATGGAAAAGACATTATTTTGAGACCATTTTTCTCAGCACAAGGCTGAAATCAGATGCTCAGCTGGATCAATTATGTTCTAATTGCTCATTGCCCTTTGAATGCATGAACAATGATTTATTTTCAATGACAACCACACAGGGCTAGTTAAATAGAAAGCCCAACATACAGAGGCACAAACAGTATATGCTGTGATTTAATAATAAACATTTGCCTATTTAAAAAATTCACTGTATTCCATAGCCACTCAAATATTCTAGAATAAAAGCACTGTTTACTCAAAAATAAAATGTATAAATGAAATGGAAAAACATTCTTTTAACATTTTGACAATAGCTTTTGGTGGTAACGATAAGACTATATTTGCCAAAAATTCTAGCAGTAGTCATAATTTTTGAGAAAATACAAAGATTTATATACTATTTTATGAATGATTAATTAATCTTACCACAAAGGAATAAGAATTTCTAATACTGTTCTACATGATTACTCTGTCATTGATATGTCATGAACATCTTCATATGTCAATATATCTTTCTAAGGTTCTATATAATAAGGTTCAATGATCTCATGCTTATTTTTAGATCTACTAAGACTAGTTTTCACTTAGGTTTATTTGGCTTTTTACAATTTCATTTACTCCAATATTGTACTATTGTAAATAATACTCTTGTTACAATGACGTTCTTTACATACATCTTTTCATACTTGCCGAATTGTTTTCATATAGTAAATTTGTATAACCAGTTGTTTAAGTAGGTTACTCCACAGATATTTGTATTGTTTCTAAATATTTTACTATTTGTCTACAACATTTCTAACAATACTCTCAATCATTTTAATTTTAATCACTAATTTGAGAGATGAAAAAATGACATCACATTTTAATATTAAATAACGTGTTAATCTTTTTATGTCTAGAAGTATCTTGGGTTTCCTCTTCATTCTCTGGTCAGCTCCTTAGATAGGGTGGCAGAAATAGCTACAAGGTACTCCAAGATTACGTGCTAATAGCTCAGGAAACAAAATTCTAGCAACTGCCAGGTTTGACCCTCATGGGACCCAGGTTAGCTCATGTTTACATTCCAGAGCCTGTAGCCAAGACCAAGGGGTCAGAACAGATTGACTAGCTGAACTTTGTTTATGAGCTTCCTCTGGCATGTTCTGGCTTCAATTTCAAGACATTCTCCCCACCCAAAACGTGGGTCCTTTAAGAAAAAACATAATATGAGAGATTCTTGAAAAATAGAGGCAGTTGCCAACTATAAGACTTAGGGAATGTGAAGTCCCCATCCCACATTCACAGCATTCTTTAATGGTAGAGTGAACATAAACACAACATCTGACCTAAGCACGTTTCTCTTTAGGACACAATTATAAAACTATTTTGAATTTCTTTTATGAAGTATATATTATAAATATTATTGTTATAGCTTTTATCTGTTTTTAATTATGTTTTGCTATAAGCTAATATACAATATAGATGTAGATAAACTATATATATATATTACATATATATATATTATATTATATATATATTAGCATAAACTTTTATTTTCAAAAATTTTTTTGTATAAAGTAAGCAGTTAAGGTTGTTGTTATAATGATAATTAAATACAACTGTCATTTAAAACAATATTTACCTGGGGATGCCAGGATGATTCAGCGGGTTGAGCACTCACTTTGCAGCCCTGGGGTCCAAGGATTGAATCGTGGCCCCAGCCCATGTGGAACCATATGCTGAACTGGGTGTGCCCCTGATTCAGTTCTTGCTGGGTCCCATATGGGCAGCTCCCAGCCAGGTTCCTGCCCTGAACAGCCCTGTGCCCACCTGCAGAGTGAAACTGTACAACTATGGAGACTGCTTTGGGCCCTCCCCCTTCTCTCTGTCAAAATAAATAAACAAAATAAATAAATAAATAAATAAACAAATAAAAATAAGTCTTAAAAAAACACAATATCCACTTAAATGATTGGTGGGTATTGATGGTAATCAGAAAAAAAAAACCAAGCATGAAATTGCTTGCTATAAATTGACAATGAAACTGGGGGATTTGATTAAGTTCAGTGGAAAGGTAATAACTATTCTCACTGTAAAGAGAAGTCTCAGGCTATTGCATAAATAAATGAACTTTTCTGGCTCTAGAATGAAGGAAGTCAGGGGCTATGGACAAAAAACAAGGACTTGGTACTCTCACACTAATTAAGAAATGACACCTTCCATATGATCAATTGTTAAATTCCTCCCTGTATTCCAAAGCAAACACAGGGCTTAAAACATCATAATCATCCTCAGATCTTAAAAAAGCTTGGGCTGCAAGTTAAAAATTCAGGTTTAATTAAAAGAACATGACCCACTAAAATAAATGATAAAACTGGAGTTAGAACAGTTAGTGATTGTTAACAGATAAGGATTAATAAATAAGGAATCAAAGAAACTAAACCTGAAAGTCAGCGTTCTTTAAAAGTTTGTTCTCAGGGATTAAAAGAGAGGATTTCTAACCAAGTTTTAATACACTTTATATTATTTTTTTTTAAGTTATTAAGAGTAAATACAAATATATTTCTATTATCCATGGCTGTGGAAATTAAATGTATGAAATTGATGACACTATGATTTGCCCGGAGCAGTATAGTCCACTAATCAGTGAAGCACGTAGAAGATAATAGATGACATAATGAAAGCTGACCTGGCAGTGGAAAATAAATATCAGAGAAATCACGATTCTACCAGTGGCATCCACTTCTACCAATATAGATTTATTGTCAATAAAGAGATCCATAAGTGTATTTTGTATATAAGGTAGTACTAGGTGCTACAGCAGCAGATACTAAATAATAAATAAAAGCCAATATGCTGTCTTTTATGAGTTTCTAATCTGGTAGACAAGATAAACCCTACATAAAAAGGACTTGCAGAACAACGTTCTTATGAGCATTTTACACCTATTCAGCAAAGGAATGTGAGCAAAGGTGAAAAGAGAAGTGTGTCAAGTCAGATATGGTTAATCAAAAACTTTTTGGTGGAAAAAGCTAAGTTTTTTCATTTCTGTTTTACTTTGCTTTGTTTTCAATTAAAACATGGGATATATATTAATTAAGTAAAAAAAAATGGGGGGCAGGGGTTTTTTGTGTAGTTGTGATCACCAATAATCAGTGCATCCCACCCTTTTTTTTTTTTGCATTTCTTAAAATTTATATTAAGAAATTGAGGTGACATTGATTAGTAAAATTATGTAGGTTTCAAGTGTCCAATCTATAATACATCAACTATATATTGCAATGTTTTTACTACTTTAACTCTCGTAACTTCAATTTTGTAGCTATCTCACTTTGTTGTTCCTGTACAATGCAAAAGAAATGAAAAGATTTTAATGGAAAGAACACTGCATCAGCCTTTTTTTTTTAATGGTAAGCTTTCCAAAGTCAATGTGCTCAGTGCCTGTGAAAGGAGGACAGAATTCTGATTTGCATCCAGAATTAATCAATTTACACATTTTCTGTCTGTCTCAATGGTGGAAAAGAAAGTTTTCCCAAGCTAGAGGACAGTGGTTAGGGAATTAAGATACACAGTCCTTACTGCATAACCTTCAGAAACATACTTCTTCTGTCATGGTGTGCTTCCCTCATCTTTAAGTTTTAAAAATTATAAAATATTAACTTTAAAATTATTTTTTTCCCCATTTGAGTTCATTCATCCATTTATTCAGTTAATACTTATTGGTTACATTCCAAGGGTTGTGAGCAGTGTTCCAGGTTCTGGTATATAAAAGTGAGCAAGGGTATGAATGTCCAGGCTACATAATCTAGAGTATTTTCTGAGGAATTAACATTTGAGTTGAAACTTGACTAGAAATAAATGATCTAGCTGTGCATTAAATTATTTGAGAAGCCTCATGTTTCATCTGCAAGCACTCAAATTTATTTCCCAAGCCCCTGACCCTTTCATGCAGATGAAGTCATTCTACTTACCAGGCAGAACGACAGTTTTTCTCTTTGCAGTTTTTCCATTATTATTCTTCACACATAGGGTTATGATTGTGACTCTCTGTCTATTGGACAGACTTCATACTGCAGAAGGAACAATAAAATTATGAGTTGGTGACAGATCTATTTTACTGCCAAGGTACGCTGTAGCTCTCCATTAATTTTATTGTTTCTCTTCTTTCTGTCTGTCATTTTATAGGAAATAAACAAAACTCAATACTTTCAATGACAAGCAGGTATAATGAAAAGGCACTAATTCAAAAACAAAAATTACTGCATAGATCCTTCAGATCCTGGCAGTTCAAATTTCAGAAACATTTAAGGGCTTGCTACTTATATAATGAAGAAGGTAAACTATTAAAAATGAGTTCTCTTATTTATGGAATCCTCTAAGACCTTGTTTGTTCCTCTGGTCATTTTTCTTATAACATACAACCTAAGAAAAGGACACTGTGCATAAAAATACATCTCTGAATGAATACATGAGAAAATTATGCACGAAGGAAAAAAAGTATAGCTTTTGTTTGTTTGTATGTTTGTCTGAGACATCTGTATGAAATGTTTGAAGGACATGGTGTCAAATAATTATACTGCGGTGCTTATTAAAAAGCTCTAACAAGACAAAGTGTTGGCTCCTACACAGTATGCATTATACCTTATAATGAGCAACCTATGCTCTTGGGATGTACAAACGCAGAACAAGAGAAAAGTTCAAACTCAAGAAAAAAGCAATAATTAGGAGAAGAATAGCAGGAAAGGGAGGAGGTTACACACTGCAAAAAGATTAAAGAAAAAGACATGTTTGAAAATCTATTCTCTGAAGCATTTAAAAGAGCAATAACATTGTCAAAACTTAGAATGAAAGGAAATATGAGAAGTTTAAAATCTGCACAATCAAAATGGGAAGAGTCACTAAACATAAATGCATGATGCCGAATGTAACCCGTTATTGACTATTCTGTGCCATGTAATATGCTAAGAACATCCAAAAACACACATTCTTACAACCCTTTGTAATATGAATTACAATTGTGTCTTCGAGAATTTAGGTGACTTTCTCATGTTCTCAGAGGTTGTAAAGGATAAAAGCACAATACAACAGCATGTTCTTTATCACTAGAATTTATGCTTTTCTTGACATATCCTGCTATCTCTCGCTATCTCTCAGTGAAACTACCCTCATATCTGGGACAACCTAAGCCCATTTGATCCTTCTTTTGTTTTGGGTCAGTAAATCACTAAGCTTCAACTTGTGTCAGACACAGTGACCTTGGAAGAAACAGTGATGAATTTTACTATACCAACAGTAACCCTCCCAAAGCTCTTACCTAGCAGATTCACCTAGAGGTTCTATTGCACTCCATGATCCATTGGTGAATTTCAGAGGGGTGGTAGCAGGGTGATGGTGGGAGAATAACTTAAGCAAATGTAATACATGATCTGAGCAAAAATTATTCAGTGAGAAAGAGACCAGGGTTTGGAGTTCCATATGAACTGATCAGAAAAGTTATTTTGAGAGACTTAACTTATGCTAAACATATAAGTGGTTATATATATATATATATATATATATATATATATATATATATATTTGAATAGTGACAGGAGTTTTTATCCTCCTGAATCTTAAATTCTTTCTAGGATAAAAAAAAGTTATTTAGCTAAAAATACATTTAAATATTATAATTGTTTGCAGTAAGAAAAGCAAATAATGTTGATTTTTTATTTAAATATGCAATAATATAGAGATCTGATTCAATATAGGAGAAACACTAATAATTGTGTGTGTGTGTGTGTAAAGAGCAAATAGCATTTGTGATTAGGCCTATGAATGAACACTAAATTCTCCTTTAATTATCCCTTACTTGCAAAGAATAAATTTTTTCAAGTACAAACCCTTTAAATTTAACTCTCTTATTTTATTTTATTTTTTTAAAAGATTTATTTTTATTGTTGTTTTTGACAGAGAGAGAGAGAGAGAGAGAGAGAGAGAGAGAGAGAGATACAAAGACAGACAGAAGGGGGAGGGCCCCAAACAGTCTCCACAGTTGTACATTATTGGTTTTTCCACATAGTTTTATTCCACAGGTGGGTGTGAGGCTGCATAGGGCAGGAACTGGACCGGGGTCTCGCCCCGGTGAGAACTGAACTGGGGGCACTCCCCAGTTCAACATGTGGGTCCACACGGGCCAGGGCCGGGACTCGATCTTTGGTCCCCAGGGCTGCGAAGTGAGCGCTTAACCTACTGAGCCATCCTGGCTTCCCCATCTTATTTTCTGAACCCCATGTAAATCTGTTTTCATTTACTCTATTATGTACAGTATATTCCATTTGAATATTTTCATAGGTATGAAGTAATTTGAGAAAGAAAATAGAGCTGTATCTAAAGATGTCATACAGATCAGAACGGGCCATTGCTGATGATACATGATATATATTAAATAATATCTAGAAAAAATATGTAAAGCACAAGACCTTGAAGCATGACAAGAGTGAAAATACACTATTCAAAGCATAATGGTATTTCCTGGTAATTATACTATAAATAATTAGGCCAATGCTTGCCAGTAGCAATAAAATAGATTATGATATATGTCATCATTCATTTTGGGTTATAAAATTCTGCCATGTAGTTATATAGGCTCATTATATAATCAGATGTAGCAGTGAATTGATTTATTATTCAATTTCCCTCGGAATCTAAATGTTATTTACTTATATATTTTTCTTTCTAATAAAGGAATAGCACATTTTATTTAAACAATATTCTAGGGATAAATATATTAGGTTCTAGGTATTAGAAAATTAAAATATAATATATATTCTCATCTGATCCAAACAAATTGAGTTTCTTACCAATAGAGGAACCCAACTGTAAGGCAAACCTCTGGTGTTGGTAGTTGAAGACTATAATAGACAAAATTCTAAGGATAATGGGGATCCTCACCACAGACTCATTGATTAATATACATCTGCACTGAACTTGCACTCTTGTCAAAGTAAAATTTCAATATCTCATGTGAGTAGGCATATCAACAAACTGTTGATTTCACATCAAACTGTAAATGATGGTCAATAATGTGTCAAATAAAAATATGCTATGGAAAACAGCAAGAACTCTTTGGAATATATTTCACTTTAGGCTTACAACAAAAGTCTGAATTGTATTTATTTATTCTTTCAGAGCTGAGTTGCTCAATCTGACTATAAAAGTGATTGGCTAATTATTTTTGCAAATATCTCAGTTGCATGAAGATAACAATTCATTCCAGATGAAAGTAGAAAATGTTCATTTTAATTTCCCATCTCTATATTAACCAAGAATGAGGGAAGATGGAGCTATGAAACATATTGTGGTCTGGGACGTTCTACTTAGTTGTGAATATCCTGTATATATTTTATTTCTACTTGGGAAACACATAATCTTTAAATTCAGTGAGGGGGCAGATACTGCTTCCAACACTCTTCTCACTTTGTCTCAAATCCTGAAGAGAATGACAATAATGTTCCATAGACCGTGGGTGTGGAAGCTTATCTATTAATCCTTGCTCATAAATGCACTTAGAGGTAAACCCTTGGAGAATTATTTAACTCTCTTAATCTCAGAGAGAATGTACATCAAATAGCTATTACTATCCTCATACTCAACACTCACTAGTTTGCTTTTCTCTCTTTCAATTAAGCATTAAAGCCCTTGAATATAGGGCTTTAATGTTTCTTTAATTTTAGTGTAACCACTATTTAGTATATTTTAAGATCTACTATTACTAGACAATAAGCTCTATGAAAGAAAGTTGTTTTTTTTTCTTTTTTGTTTACTTTCAGTCCCAATACCTAGAACAAAGACCTATATTAGGTATTTCATAAATATTTTGTTACTTAATGAATAATAAATATCGCAAGTATATATGCAAATTTACTATATACCAAAAGGAGTCTAAATATTTAACTAACAGTATTTTATTTGATCCTCATAGCTATTTGATGAGGTGGGTATGATGGTTTCTTCATACGAAGTAACTAAGGCTTGGAGAGAAAAAAATAATTTGTCTCAGGTTGTGTGATTTGCAAATTCTAAAGCCAGATTTTAAACCTAGGTCTGTTTGACTATGGAACTTGTGATTTTGCAATACTGCCTTGAATAAAAGTATTCAATGTACTTAATAAAATTTATTTTCCCAATTGCCAGTCTAGGCTATATCAATTAACAGACTAAATCATAGACTAGTGAGGTGATTGCAATCATTATTTATGTTAAGAACAACTATTGTTTATCTATTGTGGTTAGTTGGAAGAGATTATTTTCCCTGAGTTCTATTTATTTTTTTCGTCCGCCTTAACAAAAGTGGAATAGAAGGATCAAATGGCTTTTAGTGTTCACTCATCGTTGCCCACTTCATTTAAAGTCAACTTGCTGATTGCATTCTCATAATTCTTTTAACAAAGGCTATTGTGTTTCGCTCATTAAGTAGTACTCACTTTCAATTCCTTTCAAGAAATCACATCTTATTTGAGAACTACAGGCTAACCCTAAGTTTGTCACACTACTGACTTCTATTTATTATCTTCTCATAATTTGTAGAAACTATTAGAGAGGAAAAGTAAAATTGTAGATCAGGTAACTAAGCTGAATGAAATAACAAAATACATCTTGTTAAGGCAAATGGACACCCGCTAACTTCCATGATCTAGGTGCTTTTCACATAATACTACCCTTAACCCACAAGAAACACGTCAGGAAAAGTATTATTTCCACAACTTCTACTTGAGAAACATGAGAAAGTTTAGTCAAATAAAGATAACTCAGCTGGTTAGTGTTCCTTAGTTAATCCATTTCCCTTGCAACTGAATCCAAGGCCCACCCTTTCTCTGCTCTATCATTCTACCTGCATGAGGAATAAAAATCACTCACATTGCCAGTCACCATGGACATAGACATCCTTTATCAGCACACTTTCTAACTATATCTGCATCTGAAATAGTTATGACAGAAACTGGCTTATCTGTGGTACAGTTGAAGATTTCCGTGTACTCCCAACTTTGTGCCAAAGGTGGAAATGGGATAGGGTAGATGGGTGGGAGTATTAATCATTTCCATCAACAGAACAACAAGGTAACTAAGTGTCGGCTACACAAAACAATTTTATTTTCACAGCTGGACTCCTTGGTAGCGTCTTCCAAACAGTTTCTTTTCACAGCAGTTTCTCAGAATGTTCAAATGCATTTACTTTTGCCTTAGGCTTGCATGCAATCTTTGTGCTGGTTCATTCTTCAGTCAACTTTGCTTCCTTTGGGGAAGGCAAGGGAAGATTATTCAAGATGCTGGACTCAAGCAGGGAAAAATAGTTCCACTTGGGTACATGGTGAAGAAATAATTCACCAGGCCATTTTATTTATTTATTTATTTATTTATTTATTTTTAATTTTGTTGCTAACATTTTATTCAACCTTAAGTTTATCTCATCCTAATTTTGTAGTCTTTATTCCAAAATTTTTTGGCTATGGAATATGCTGACTTAGATAGCATATTTGCTAATTTACTATCACAAATCTATTCAACTGAAAATATATAGAAGGCAATGAGAGACAACAAATGCATGTATAAACAAGGTAAGATTAATCATTCACATACAAGGAAACTTTATAGAACCTTTTAAATATTATTTGTTGTTATCCAAATTCCCCTTGGCTCAGACTGGGGTGGGTGTAGGGGTGGAGGATGAGTCAATGTACAAAAGATCCTTGAAAATGACCCAGAATTCTTTTTCTTTTTGCAAAGATTGTTGGAGAATTTGTGCTTTCTAATGACTGAAAGTGATATGTAAAGTGTTATCGTGTCCTCCCTACAATTAATTTTGTTGTATTAATGAATATTTGTGGGTGGGTTCAAAATGAAGTACAAATCCTTCAGAAAGATACACACACACACAAGTACATACACACACGTACACACACAGCACAAAAGTCTCCTGGTGATCTGGCTCCTGCTTCATATGCTTTCAAGTAGGCACCATGGGTTTTAATCATTCCAATCCAATCCCCTGGGAAAGGCGCAAGCTATATATAGTCCTAAGCTTCTGCACACTCCCTCACTGGTTAATTATATTTCACATGAAAACTCTGCTTAAAGATAATCCCAGCCAGAAAGTCTTCCTTTAAGCCCTTCCTGAAGAGTGGCCCAGAATGTTTGTATTGCTATAGCATACCAGATTGACCCCTATCTAATGATACTCTTTTTCCTATTTGTATGTTTATTTCCATCACCGGATTCTAATTATCTTGAAAGTAAAAACTATGTATTTTTTTTTTGTATGTACTCATAGTTTAAGGCAGCATCTGAAAGATTGCACACCCCAAATATTATCTGAATAAAAAAGAAATGGCAAAATATACTCTTACATTTCTTTATGTGAGAGAATCAGTTCCAGAAGAAAATGCTTATGCCCACCAATATCCATTTTCTATTCTTCTTCCTGCAATAAAGCCTCTCTATAGTTACGTGGTCCCATTGGATGAAGTTCAAGCACTGGACTTTCAGGCTGACCTCTAAATATTATATCAATGACTTGTCTAGAAAGAGTTTAGAATTTTGAAAGGAATCAGAAACACTGTTCAGCCACAAAGATCCAATATTATGTTTTAACAATCTTTGGCCTAACATATACTTTCACGTGAGCCCAGGGACAAAAAGGAGGCTTCTAGATAATTTATAATGACAGTGTCCCAGTTTTTTGTTTGTTTGTTTGTTTTTGTTTTTATACCTTGAGATAGAAGACTCATTACATTGAAGAAAGACAAAATATGAAATTCTTGATTCATGTCTTGAAATATCCGCTTGTATTATTGCATAAGAACCATATTGTTTTTCAATAGACTATTATTCACTTAGTTTTCTGTTTGCTACTTGTTCTTATGTGGCTTTGTTCTGAAGTGCAGGGCATAAGACTAGAGATGAATTTTATCCCCTAAACTTCCAGTAAACTAATTATGTGTGTTTCATTAATATATCTTTTTTTTCTCCTTTAAAGGCACTTTGTTCACTAAGTTTTTTGGTGGTTGTTGTGTTTTTTTTTTAAAGATCCATTTTTATTGTTTTTGACAGAGAGAGAGAGAGAGAGAGAGAGAGAGAGAGAGAAGGGGGAGGGCCCTGAACAGTCTCCACAGTTGCACATCATCGGCTTTTCACATAGTTTCATTCCACAGGTGGGCGTGGGGCTGCACAGGGCAGGAACTGGGACGGAGTCTCACCCCGGTGAAAACTGAACTGGAGGCACTCCCCAGTTCAGCATATGGGTCCGCATGGGCCGGGGCCAGGACTTGGTCCCTGGTCCCCGGGGCTGCAAAGTGAGCGCTTAACCCACTGAGCCATCCCGGCTTCCCCTGTTATTTTTTGTTTTATTTTTTGTTTTTAATTTAATAATCTAAGTTCACTTTCTTTAGTCACAAAAATACATCCTTGGTTGTTAATAGCTTCACACCTGCTATGCAGTTTCCATCCTCATTCTGGAAGAGTATGATATGTTCTCCAGAGAGAGCCCTTCCCTCCAGTCCTTCATCACCCACTCCCCTTATCTTTCTCACACTGGGTAAGAATCACTTGGATAAATGCTACTAACAGAACTGTGCTGCTCAAATAAACAGCATAGACACTGAGAACTATTATATTAGTCAGAAACATTTCCATATCATATGTGAGTAGGAAGGGATTTGTGTGGGTTTCTCAACTATCCCAATGCTTTACAAATGCCATCATGGAGGCTTGCTTGCTCAATCTACACATAGCAATGTCCTATTTCAGACTAAAATGAATAGAAGCAATAAAATTAACTAGAGTTATATTTGTCAATATGAATGAATCTGGCAAATACAATTTTATTAAAAAAACAAACCAGAGATTACTTGTAATATACTCATTTCATAGTGCTCAAATAAAACATTAAATACAGAATATAGTAGACTCTCTGTTAATCAGCACCCATGCTGGATAAATGTACAATTATTTCTTCAAATTTTTGCCAGTTGCTTGAGTGCTGGTTAACAAAGCATCTACTGTATATGCATGAATGTGTGTGTGTGTGTGTCTCTGTGTATGTGTCTGTGTGTGTGCATACACAGAGACACACACACACACATATTTGATGAAACAATTAAATTCAAAATACAGAATTTCAAATAGTATTTACCTTTGGTAATAGATACAGATGTGAAGTAAGAAGAACACATTGGTAGATTCAACAGTAATGGGACATTTTAGTTTTTAGATAGAACTATTGATATTCAGGCGTTCATTTCAATATATATACATACATATACATGCTTAGATAATAATGTTTAATAAACAAGTTAAATGTATATAAAAGACCATTTCTATAGTCAAGAAAATATGTTGAGGGGAGTATTTCTAGATGAAAATTGTGGTCTAGAGTGAAAATGGTCAAATTGATGGTAAAATTTAGGGTGGTCACAGTGGTAAAATTGAGAGAGATTAATGGATTTGAGAAATACTTGGGATAGTACTGTTTAGGTGTGAAATGTTGAGGGCAGAGATATATTAGTATGGTCTCTCTTTTTTGCTTGAGCAGCTGGTTTAATTAATGTATTGAATTAACTGAGACTCAACATCAGCTAAAATGTTTCCCCCGTGGAGACACATATTTTGTCCCTATGTAAAGGGGTTCTGCCTATGCCTACAGTCACTCCTAATTTACCACATCCTGTTTTACTTTTTGTACAACACTTATCACTGTTTGAAATCATCTTATTTATGTAGTTGAAAACATGTTTATTGACTTTCACTTCCTGCCTGAATGTAAGATTCCTGACCAGAGGGGCCTTGTTTGTCTTATTAAAATTATATTACAAGCACCTGACAAAATCATATACAGGATGGGCTCAATACATAATTACATAAAACAAAGAACAAAAGTAAAATGACTAGAAAGAAAAAAGAAAGGAAGAAAGAAAGAAAATTATATGAGTAAGAAATTAGAGAAAGTTTCAAGAACTTTCTATTTAATGTAAAGACACAAGAGAAATACCAGACAAAGAATAATCCATTATTCCTTCTTAAAAGGTTTAAAACATTCCATGGTGTGTGCATGTGTACTTGCACACATATATAAACATGAATATGTGAATGAAAACATTTTTATAACTTCCGTATATTTGTATTGCCCTGATCAAAATTTTAACTCACACTTATATACAAAACATGAATCTACATTGGAATCATGATGCAAGTTGACTTCAATGGTTAAATCAATGTATAATGGTGAAATCACAGGAGGATCAACTTGTCAAATCAGATTCACACAAATCAGGAATCTTACTCAGGCTTTACTAACAATTACCAGAACACAAGTAATCATGAGGCATAGCTAAAACAGGAGGAGCTCTGGGACCACCAAAGTAGGGTTAGGATATATCCTGTCTAAATTAACCTAAGTGATCACATCTGTCACTGAGGAGCCATCTGAGCAATGAAACACCAGTGATTAGAGATAATCAGATTGCTTACACAGATTTTCACATTGGGACATGCCCTATCTATTCATACATGGTGGGTGTATTGACCATAAACAATTCTACACACAGCAGATATATCTGTTCAAATAATTCCATGGAAAAGAACTCTCCTGGCAAACACTGTTAGTGTGTTTACCAGAATTTCTCTCATAAGTATATTCACTAATGACACATTCATTTTTCCATGAGTAGACAAACCACGGATTGTAGAACTTTTTCTTAACTATTGTCTTCCCAGTCTACCTCTGGCATAGGTCATTTTCTACTTGCCACATGTTTGTCACATGTCTTTTCATTCTGCAACATTTTATGCAGAAGACAAAAGCTCACTAACACCCTAACAGTAACCAGTATTTGAACCATTCAACTGAAAATAGAGATCCCTGTTTATAAAGTATGTTGAGTATAACCATATTCTTTCAGTGTTTTTATTTTAACCAGAGCAAATGACCTGATCCCTTTTCAAAGGCCTCGCCCTAATAATGCGATCATAGTGAGCATTAGGATTTCAACATTCAGCCCATAATAAGAGCCATTTATTACTCCTGTTTTATCCTCAGATAATTATATTGTTTAAGGGATATTTCCTATGTAACTACATCTCATAAATCCAGATACCATATTAGTCTTCCATAACCAAAGCTACATAGAACAGTGAATTCTATTAAGCATTCCCTAGGTATAGATACTCCATGTAACAAAGCATATTTGCCAGCATTTCTATCATTAGTCTATTTACAAGTATATTTGGCTGGGTCACTTGCTTTATAATCATTTCCTTTCAAAGAAGTCAGCAACATCATTAGTCTTGTGAAAGACAGTGCTCCAAAAGATTATTTCACTATTACCCAAACAGCACACCGATAACCTTAAAAAATGGTGGCTAAAATATTGAACTTAGGTAAGATTAGTGAGAGCTAGTTTTAGACCACTTGCTAACTAACAGTTGCCTTTGCTCATACATTGCATCTTCACAGAGAGATTTGGACTACTGACTCAAAGTTAGGGAATTCTATGGAAAGCAAGCCAAGAATGTCGCAGAGACATGAATGATAAGTTACACATGGGCAGCCAACACAAGTAGAAGATAGCAAAATCAAAGCAGACTTAGCTCCTTCTGCTCTTAAGGCCACCAGTCTAATATGTCATCAAGGATTTATAGGAGCTCCAAGAGCAGTGTTCCCACATCAACAATTTTCTTGTGTCTTTAGGGAATGGAAGTGGTTTTTAGATATAAGTGCAACATAAAGTCATTTTAGAGATAGAGTTCCAGATAAAATAAACAGCATTCAGTACAAATCCCATTCAATCATTGGAAGGATCCTCGTTTTAGACCCAGGGCTTTAACATGTGTGAACCTTGTATTTAATTAGATTGAATTTGATTATTTAATCATATCTTATTACTTTGTAAAGTATATGGCATTTAGAAATAGTTGGCAGTAGAGTGATTCAGGAGCATACTCTACCATGAGATGCGAGTGTTTTATTCCACTTTTAAAATTTCAGACAAATGCTTCCACATCAGCATGGTATTTTCTTTTATTGCTTAATAAATAGTTTTAAAAAAAAATTTTTTGTGTGTGTGTCTTGTAAGGACAAAAAAACTAATATTGACTAAAAATGGAACATTTTAACTAGGAAAAGATATTTTTATTCTTTATATTGACATAACAAAGTAAATAAACACAAATGAAATCAGTCCTAGGATCATATCTTAGTTTTGACATTGTCTCACTTACTTTCCACATACACTGATTCTCTCAAAGATTAAAGGACTTTTTGATAAGTGAATGCTTAAATGGCCTACAATTATTAGTGGTTATTACACAAAATTTCACTTTTCTTATAAAGTATATTTATTTTGAATATAAGTTGTTATATTCTTAAGAACATAGACTCTGTAAGGACTGTCCCAGTAACCTCTTCATCCTCATAACAGTGTCTGAAACATAGTAATTGTCTATTGTTTTCTGTGTGAATGAATATCATGATAGAATTGCAGTGGACAGTCTCATAAGACCCTGGACAAACTCATAACAAATACGCTCATTTAAGAAAATAGGCTAAGGGCAAGCCAGAATGGCTCAGCGGGTTAAGCACTCACTTTGCAGCCCCGGGGACCGAGGATCAAATCCCGGCCCCAGCCTGTGCAGACCCATATGCTGAACTGGGGTGTACTTCCCATGTGGGAGGCCCCCAGCCCAGTGCCCGCCCTGCGTGGCCCCACCCACCTGTGTGGAACAAAACCATGTCGAAAACTGATGATGTACAACTATGGAGACTGTTCTCTGCCCACCCCCCCTTCTCTCTGTCTCTCTCTGCCTCTGTCTCTCTCTGTCTCTATCAAAAACAATAAAATAAATCTTAAAAAAGAAAATAGGCTAAGCTACATTGCATACTCAGAGTGAGGGAGAAGATTATATAATTTGATTCAGTTATTTTCTATACTGTTTTTTATACGAATTACATTATCAGGCAGGGCAGCATGATAATACAGGGTGACAGATTTTTTCCTTTTAATGTTTGATCTTCTAGTGTCAGAATTGAGCTGTTTCATGTAAGCACACTGGGCCTCATATACTAATCTGTCATTTCAGACAGATTTAAAGACCCACGACGAGCTAGAAACACATGGCTGGTTTTCTCTTTCAATTTGGTGAAGAAGAGCTGATTGGTCCTGATTAACACAATGTTATTTGAAGCATTCAGAGAGATGTGACAGAGCCAAGATTTCATAGACCATCTAACTCAACACCTTTGTGTTTTGCTATAAGATGCCCAAATACAACTGATAATTTTTGAAATCGCTAAAATCTCTGAGAGAGGATTGGGGGAAAAAAATAAAATGCCCTAAAAAATGTACACAGTCCTAAACACTCAGCACTTTTTTTTTAAAATCAAAATTTCTACTAATTTAATACTAAACAATCTTGAAAAATGTAGCTTTTAAATGAAAAATCTGTCTTACAGATGATTTATAGAATTTGGTGCAAGTTCAAGTTACAGAATTCTTTGGATTCATGTTCAGCACCCTTTCTTGACAGTGGTACATCCCAATGTATCCAAGTCATTTCCATTGCACTTAAAGTGGCTTGTTTGTTTATGTTTCTTCATAAATAATCTCTAAGAGGGAATTTAAAAGTGAATCTTCTTTGATCCAGCAGTTGTATCAGTTGTAAATTTTTATTTCATCTCTATTATTACCACTTAAAATCCAAGTTGCTTACATCTTTCACTGCCATATTTTTGTCTTCTAATTGATTTCACATTGTCTTGTATCTACCCTACATACATTTCTCTAAATAGTAACAAGAGGGATTTAGTAAAAACAAGCATGAGTTTGTGTTACAGCCCTACTTAAAATTCCACAATGGCTTTTTATTGCATTCTTGATTGAGATAATAATAACAATAATAGTTTCTTCCGTGGCCTAATACCCTAGTACTGTAACTTTTATTTACCTTTCAATGTTGCCCATGGTACTCAGCACCACTCCTGTTCTGATCACACTGGCCTTCTCTGAGTTGCCATTCTTTCCTGCATCTGGGTATTTTGCAGAAGCAGTTCTCTCTTTTTGGAAAAATTTTCCTTTGCACGCTTGCACATGGATAGCTCCTTTTCACCTATTTAGTCTCATTTTTAGGCACCTCAGTTGAGAAGTCCCCACCTCTATCTAAAGTGTGTAAACTGGTTCCATCTCCAACACTCATATTTCTTATCTCAACCCCATGTTTGTTTTCTTCATAACACTTATTACATATTGTGATTACTGTAGCTCTTCCATTCTCAGATATTAATTGTCTATATTTGCCTTTATATAATAATCTTCATGAAAGCAAGGCCCATATTTGCTTGTATTCACTGATGTATCACAGATGCCTAATATAGTGCCTGGACATAATATGTAGTTACTAATATCTGATGAATAATTAAATGTCTCATTATTATGATATAATTATTCAGCGAGAAAAGTTAGTGGTCTCCATAGTAGACATTTCTCACTCAGCAGTTCAAGAAATCTGTAGATTGAGGGCCAGATTTTCTTAAGTATTTTAGCTAGCTAATCTTTCACTCATAACCTCTACAGTGAAGTTGCCCAGTATGGCAGTCACTATTCACATGTAGGTATTTAAATTTAAATTAATTAAAATCAAGTCAAATTAAAAATTTAATTCCTTAATTGTACTGACTAGATTCCAAATATTCAATAGCAGTGCCAATATGGCTAATGGTTGCTGCGTTGCAAAGGGTAAACATTTGTCATCAAATAAAGATCTATTATAAAACCCTGTTTAGAGTCTTATCTTTGTAACTGTGCTTTCAGGTATTGATTTAAAATGAGAAACAGAATTACCGAGAATCTAAGCCACTGCAGAATAAGAGAATAACAGTGGAGAAATTTAATACTTAATTTAGAGAACTGAAAAAAATTTTTGAGTTTTTATTCTGCAGGAGGCCTTGTAATAATAAATGCTGATTATAGCAGAGAAAACAAAAACAAACAAAAAACAACACATTGGCTTCTACCCTCATGTATCTTATAATCTAAACAAGTAAACAAACTAATATATATCCACTCTGCCTCCATTTTGCCTTCTTTAAAATACTTCCCACATTATGAATTAGTCTGTTATTTACTTAAAAGTGTTTGGAACACAGTAAGTATTCAATATTTCTAGACCTTTATTATTTGTAGTAATAAGAGTATTGAAATTGTGATGAATGTAATGACAGAAACAAAAATAATGAAATGATAGGAAACAATGACAAGAATGGAAGGAGATAGATCACCTATTGAGTATGGTGGTTTGAAATGGCTTCTTTCAAAGGTGACATTCGAATTATGACCATAATGTTGAAAGGGAGCTGGCATTAAAACAAGAAGAAAAAATACCTTCCAGGAAAAATAGATGATATATTCAGAAGAAGAGTTTGTTATCTTTGAGGAGCTAAAAAAAAGTAGCTGGAGTATAACTCAGAGGCATGCAATGAACTTGGAGAGGGAGGAAGTACATCGTTGTACAGGGCCTTAGTTGGCTATATATATAGAAGTTTAGAAAACATTATTATTATTATTATTATTATTAATTATCATCTTATTCTAAGTACTGGGAAGCCATTGGAGAATTTTATGCAGAGGAAAAACACAGTCTGATGCGAGTTTTAAGTCCTATATCTGACTGGGTATAGATCATTGAAAAATGGTTAGAAAAAAAGCAGAGGTCACATTCATATATAAATGTGTGATGAGTGAGTGAGGCTAGTATACTTAAGTGCTCCACAGATACATTCATTAGCTTTGTGGCAGTAACAAACAACCCCCAAGTTGTACTCATTTAGAACAAGAAAGAAAGATCTCTGGTTCACATTATAGATACACAGCTCATGTGTTGTGACTGATAAATACTCCCTACTGTGGGGTGGGTGGGTTGCAGCTTTGTTCCACGTGACTGCATTTTGCAATCTAAATTTGAGGGGGCAACCCCAAATGGGATATGTTTACTCTTATCTCACAGAACAAAAGCAGAATAATTAGAGGAATGCACTATGACTCAACATGTGAGTCCAGACCCAAAATTCATGAAGTAAAGAGGAACTCTAGGAAGTGAGGGTCATAGAACATTGCAGGGAACTACAGCTGCTGAAAGAAAAATTTTTGTTCTATGCAAAGTTTCTGTTCTCTCTCTCAGTGTTATTATTATTTTTTTTTATATTTATATCACCTTCTTGGTTTTTTGTTTGTTTGTTTTGGTTTAGTTTGGTTAAGTTTTTTTGCTGCTTCAGCATTAAACTGAAAGTATGCTGTTCGTGAACATAGAAGAGTCCAGAAAATCCAAGTATCTCTATTTAAAAACTAATTATTTAGATGATATGCTTTACAAAACAGTTTCAAAATCTCATCCTCATAGTTGAGGTAAATCTCAGTGGTGTTTTGATGTACTACTAATAGATGAAACGATAATGGGAATAATAGGAGTGACTGCTATTTACTGGGTGATTATGCTGAGCACTTTACATACATTATCTCAAGTCAAGATCAGAACTCTGCAAGAGGTAGTTTCTCCATTCTTACAAATGAGTGAACCGGAGTTTATAGAATTCAAATTATTTGCCCAAACTCAAAGGTGGTAAATGATTGCGCTGAATCCAATGATGAGTCCAAAGTCTCTTATCTAAAGTGCTACTATTAGCTATCTTGTTTTATATCTTGATATGAACATGAACAGATGTGCTGGAGGAGAAACAGAGTGTCACAATGAGTGTGCACTTTACTGGAGATAATAAGTATGTGAAAAGATTTATTTCATGACTATTTATTTATGTTGTTACTTTTTAGGCAAAACATAAGTATGCCATTTTAAAATTAAGATGTCCACTAGCATTCAACATGAAAAATAAGTCCTGACAAGTCACAGAAAAAAATTTTGAAGGACTTTGAAATGTAGTGAAAAAGAATAATATGATTCTGATATAAAAAATATGTCTGAAATTTGTGGAGTGGAATAAAGTACTGTGATCTCATTGTAGACTATGCTCTTAAATCATTCTATAGCTATTTTAAATACCACAGATCACAAAGATTAAATGAGATATGAGTCAAAAAATATAAATTAAATAACTGATGACTTAGATATTTCAAAACCTTGACTCTAAACACAGTGTTTTCAGATGATAAAGCATGCTTTTTCACTCAATGTTGTTTACATTATCTGGAGGTCTATCGCTAACTTGACTTTTTGTTAGATTTATGCCTAAATCCCACTCCATTCTCTAAACACACATGAAAGTTGTCAACTTGGGGATACTGCTCTTGAAGCTCCTATAAATTCCTGATAACTTACTAGACAGGTGGCCTTAAGAACAGAAGCAGAGTTTGCTTGGACTTCACTATTACCTATTTGTGTTGGCTGCCCGCATCTGATTCATGTTTTCTGAATTTATCTCAGCTTGCTCTCCACAGAAGGCCTTAACATGGAGTCCAATAGTACACATTTCTCTATGGCTACTAGCTGTATGGTGATCGTATGCAGCAATAACGGACAAAAGCATCTGTTGGTCAGCAAGAGATTTGTTTCCTCATTATACTCTTTTAAACAACTCACTGAGGTGTGATTGCCCTCATTTTTGAGATGAGGATACTGAAACTCAAAAACTTTACATAGCATTCCCAAGGCCAATGGGTAATCACAACCACCCCAGTGGGTTGTTCTAAGAATTATAATGAGTTACCAAATGCATAACTATAAACTGCTGTACTTTGTATATTTAAATTCCTGTTTCCTGAAGAAACTAGAAAATCTGCCAACAGTCTATTGCTACCTTACCATAGTTTACTGCAAACCTAAGTGCCTTCAACAGTATATCTTTCAAAGTATCACCTGAAATTATTACCACCTGAAAATATGATGGTTCACCTGCACATATAAGATAGCAGTGATAAATAAGAAAAGCAAGTACAGTTATAAATACAGTCATTTACCTTGGGAGAAAAAAATGACTATTTGATTTCTGTATTCCTTCGGGGATTTTGCATATTGGTAACATTAGCTTTAAAGAATTGCATAGAAACTTATTACCATGTTAAAGAAAAAAAAAACTGACAGATTTATGTCTGTATATATCAATCAATTTTAGCCAAGTATAAGACAAGATTGTTTTAACCAATATACTAAAGAGAGAAAAAACAATTTAACCTATATTTAAATGAGGTGTACTAACATGTCTGGGTTTTCAGCAAATCTTGTGTGTAAATCTTCTCCTCTGTTTCCACTTTCTCACAGAAGCACTTTTAATATTTTCACAGTTATGATATTATGTGAAAAAGTAACAGAATATACCTTTACTTTATTAGAACTACTAAATTTAGGGAAGAAACCCGTCTTGAAAATCACAGCTTATACTTATAGATGGTACCTAGTCTCGGTTTTTACTCATCTCATAGGGCTCGCACGTGGATGTCCCATGTAAAGTCTTCAAATGGTTCATGAAACTCTGAAACTTTATAAAGTTCTCAGTGTGGGTTAATAACTTTTGTTAGATTTCAGCATGGTTGGAAAATTAATGGGCACTTGCTGTCTAGAACCTCTACTAATTTAAAATCTCAATTAGCATTTTCAAGATATTAAATTCAAGATGCAACATCTAAATGTTGATGCCATAAATGGATATAGGAGAGATAATGGTTAGACAAAAATGCCTCTACAACAAAGAAACTGAGTTCAAAGTAACCTTAAGAACCATTTACCCAACCCATATAATCTTAACTTGAATCTTCTTTATTCATCTCCAACAGATAATCATTTACTTTTTTCTATGCATAGGAAGTTTAAACAATGTAAATAGTCTGTCGCTTAAGGCAGCTGTTTGTTAAAATGTGAATACAAATAATGAACAGCTTTGGGAGTGACTACCCAAGAAAGCGCAGACCAAGAAAATGACTCCTCAAAGGTGAGTTAAGTGGCTCATTCATAAATGCCTTGGTCTTTCAAAAGTAGATAATTTTATCAGATGAACAAATTACTAATCAACTTCACCATCCTTTCCTGTCACAAAAAATGAGGTATAGTCCAATATTATCCCTCACTTCAAAGTACAAAGTAAATGAGTACTATCACATTTAAATGACCTAATCATTCAACTGACATCAGAATTCACACTCAGATCCCAAATTCCAGGTCATTCAGTGTTTTGTGCATACTAACAGACTTTCTCAGCTAACTTTACTTTCTACACAGTTACTTGTATCTATGTCAAACTCTCAGATGACTACCCAGTACACTTAAAATAATTATAATTTTTTTTTTTAAACTTAGCCCCCAAGACACTGAACAAACATGTACTTCCACCCTCTCCAAGTTCATTGCATGCCTCTACCCAATTGCTGACAGCTTTCTTTTAGTTCCTTGAATATAACAAACTCTTCCTTTTCTTTGACTATATGGTCTCTTTTTTCTGGCACACATTTCTTCTTCTTGTTTCAATATTGGCTCTCTTTTATCATTCTGATCAGTTTGAAAACCATTTCTTCAGAGAAACCACTCCAAATCATCAAATTACACACCGCCTCCTTTACTGCCTGCTTTTTATTTTGTTCTTTTATTATTATTTTTTTAATCTCTTGTGTCATTGTTTTAGTTTCTTTTTTCACCTTTATCACAATTTTTACACACATTCCAAAACAGTAAGTGGAATAGAATAAATAAATAAATACTGTATCTATCTACTATCAGGAAGAATTTTATGATGAGTAGAAAGGTTGGCTGAAGCAAATTTGTCACCACAATTTATACTTAAATTCTGTTTAACTAGGACATCAGGATTTACATATCACTCAAGATAAATACCCCATAATTTTATGTTTGGAGTAAATTGAAAATCAGATAGATAGAGATAATAGTGCTCAGATAACCTTACAGAAAGTAAAAATCATCAGTAGTTTTAATATTTCATAGTTTCAGTTGCATCATAAGAAGCCAGCATAATGTTAAGCAAGAAATGATTAAACCATAACACCCTAAGCTACCCCAGTGATAAGAAATGTTTAATAATATAACCCCGATACTATCCAGGGCTCCTGTGGCCCAGTGTCTGCAAGGTACATTTAAAGCTCTGTTTACATCCCAGGTACATTTAAAACGCTGTTCAGAACCAGAAGTAAATGAACAGTAACACTATTATTTATCTGCATTTTAAATGATTAAATAGAATTTGATTTATAACCTTCAACAAACATTAAAAAATTCTCATTCCCTTATTTCCCAGTTCTCTTTTGAACATCTCATAAAACAAACTCCTAAAATTCCCTTGCACAGGTAGCCTGTGAGCTCTTTGTTCTTTCTTTTTTCATCAGCTTTTTGTCATATGAGTAATCTCAGCTTCTTATCTAGATACTTCCCCCAAATCTTTGTTAGTGCCTTCTTGTCACTCTCCTTTCAGTACATCGTATTTTCACAGCATCTCCTCGAGACCCTGAGTTCAGCATCATAAACATCCGGCAAAAGCTTGAAAAGGGACAATTCTCCTTAGAGAAATGAGGATCTAACTTAGAGAAATGAGGATCTAGAAGGCAGATACATCTGATTGAGTAAATACTAATGATCAAGGTCAAACAGTTCTCATACCGTACTTCTTTATTCGATCCCTGCACAGAACTCATTCTCAAAAATTATAATGACATTTGTGTTTCTACAAAGGGTCTATGTTTTCATTCCCTTACCACTCATTAGACTTATCTCATTAAAGTACAAGAAGATTAATGTCTTGTTTTATTATTCCATTGCTTGTTGCTGCATGGTATTCACTTATAAGCAACTGAGGAAGAAAAGAGTAAGCAATTATGAAATCAAAACAGGCACACAGGGTTCAAGACAGTGTAGGCAGAAAAAATAGAGATAAAAAGTATAATCACAAAAATTAATAAAATAGAATAAAACTACACAGAATATTAATGAGAAAAATACTAAAATTGTATGCAGTATTGATCCACTAAGACTGCACTATGGAGAAAGTATTTAAAAAGTATGGAAGATTAGCCATTAGTGGAAGATAGACTAATGCATTCACATGTATGGATAAAAAAGTGGATAAAGTTTTGTACAGAATTCTTGAAAATATAGCATCCAAGAATTATCCATGAATCTTTAAATTGAAAGTGAACACTGAATACTGCACCCAGTACTGATTAACACTGAGATTTATCATAAACAAAATTCAATACATCAATGACTAAAATAAAATTTTAATTGGCTCGACTAGGCTACTTTTTAGCAACAATATATTTTAGAAGCTACTAGAGAATATTTTCTAGATTTTGCTAAAATATATGACAATCTAGAATTTTATATCAAATGAAATTATCATCCAAGAGTAACGGCAAAATGAAGACATTTTCAGATAATCAAGGTATAAGAGATTTTACAACTCACAGACTAAGTAAACTGTTAAAACTAATTCTTCAGCAAATGTGGACACAGAGAAGAAGAGGAATGCCAATAAAAACTGTAAACACAGGCTAACAATATATTGGCAAATGCAATTAACTAATTAACTATAAACAAACAATAATTCATTTTTCTATCTAGAATATATTAAAACTATACTTCACACAAACAAAAATACATGAAAAACTGTTCAATTTATATTTAAATCATGATGTTTGGAGGAGAAAAAATATTTAATAACTTTATACTTTTGAAATAAAAATATAATGATTATGAATGCTAAATATTTATACATAAAACATGTAGTGTTTAATAGCAAATAGATACCGGTATGTAAAACTATGTGGGTGTATATATAATCTATCATATAGTATATCCAAAATGATATTATTCTACATGTTGTTTAATTTATATAAATGATATACATTATGGATCTTCTGCAATTTGCTTTTTTCATCAAGCATACTTAGATTTTTTTTTCATATTGGTGCACCTAAATCTTTCATCCTAGTTTATTATATAGTATTCCAATCTAAGAATGTACAACAATTTAATTATCGATTCCTTCTTTCATGAACGTGCTGGGAATTTCTTTCTGTGCATGTCTCATTTTGCAGCATAATTATGATGTTCTAAATTTTCTAGGTAATGCCAAATTGCTTTCAAAAGTAAATCTGTCTTTGCCTACTCCTATCAGTTGTGTATGCATCTGACCTTGGCTCTGCCGTTTTTTTAAAACTTTGTGTCAATTTAAAATCATGTGTAATGAAGGCACATTAGTTTCCATTTCACTGATGACTAGTTTGGTTGAGTTTTTCTGTTTTACCACATCAGGGGTTCCTCTGATGAACTTTCTCTTCAAGACAATTCTAAAGGTTGCCAGAGAAAAGGTTTTAAGGATCTAGTAAAAGTGACCTGGAAGCAAATGTGGTTTGATCTCATTGTTGCCTGGACCCCATCTGAAAAGACAGACAGGCAACCGAATGCTACGTTGATTGCCTTGTGAAAAGCCTTAAAACCTAAACAACAGTTCTGGCTTGCTCAACCTGCCCTTACCATTCCCAATGCATTGCCTGCTCCAATAGAGACCTCAGGGATACCATTGCTCTTGGGATGGGTGTCCCTCATGCCCCAGGTACAGGATATGAGCTGAGACCTCCTCCAGGTGAGGGCAACTAGAGCTAACTGGAGACCCCATGCTGAGCTCACTATTCACAGAACCCACCAATGAGTAAAAAGTGATGGCTCTGGTGGACACTGCGGTCAAGTGGACTATACTGCATGATAGCCCTCAGGGGTTTTCTGGCCCCCTGGCCACCATCGATGGTTACAGATGACAAATGGTTATGGTGGGGAAGTTCCCTTTGCCACCGCAGATTGGATCTTCTCCTCTATGGAAATACAAGGTGTTTTGTTTTCGTTTTTTCCTGTCTTCAATACCAGAGAACATATTGGGGATTGATATTCTACAAGGTCAAACTCAGCAAACCTCTATTGGTAAATTCTGCCATGGGTTCATCAAACTAGTGCTGGAGAAAAATTCCGAAGTTGGGTCTACTGCCCATTCAAAGGATGGACACTGTCAAATAATGTAAATTGCCTGGGGGGCATAAGGAAATATGAGAAACTATCCAAGAACTGCACCAATTGTTTATTATGTGTCCTACCCAATGCGCTTGCAATAGCCTAGTTTGGTCAGTAAAAAAGCCAGATGGCTCAAGGCAAATGACCATGGAATACTGAGAATTGAATAAGATAGTGCCCTTCCATCCATGCAGCTGTGTCCAACATTGTCACCATCTTAAATACCTTAGGCATGGTCCTAAGAGTGTACCCTGTTATACTGAAGTTAATAAATGGTTTATTCATTATACCCCTGGCCATTGACTCACAAGATTATAATTTTTCTTCACATGGCAGTGGGGGCAACAATGGATCTTCCAAGTGCTTCCCCAAGGCTATCTGCACAACCACAATATGTTGTGGGATGGTAACCCAAATCTTCCCTTTTTCTTTTCCACAATAAAGTGGGCCCATTACTTTGATGATATAACGTTACCATGTGAAGGCTCATCTTTGCTGCAGGACACTCTGCAGACTTTGCTAGAACATCTGTGAGGGAGAGGATGGGTAGTGAATCCACAGAAAATTCAAGGACAGGCACTGCCATAAAGCCATATACTTGGGTGAGACATACAATTGTCCTAGAAGCTGAGATTGACAAGGTACAAGCCTATTCAACTCCTAAGAATGTAAATGAGGTGCAGGTTTTTGTGGGGATTTGGGGGTTTAGGAGGACTCTTATTCCCCACCTGACATGGTGCCTATAGCCCCTATACCTCCAAGTAAAGAAAGCACATGTGTAGGAGTGAAGATAAGAGCAAAGAGCCACCTTGGAAAAGGCAACAATACTAGAGAAACAGATGAAAGCTTTGGACATCTCTACTGTAGAGCTGACAACCAGTGGTGGTCGCTCTTCAGAGAGCCAGTGGATACCTTCCTGTGGACTGGTGTCTCCTCAAGCTCCAGCTTGGACCCCTTGCCAGGGAGCAAAACAACCTGACCTAGGCCTGTTGGCTGCACGCTGGAATGGACCTGCAGACACAGCTCCCCAGCCCGCTGTGTCTGGCCAGGCCTGACTACAGCCAACCTTGGGTACGCACCTGAGAAGCCAAGAAGTCACAGCATCAGGAGTATGGTCTGTGGCTGGTGGCTGGTGCTTAGGGGCCTCAGAAACTTCCGGTCTCTCCCTAAACCAGCCTTTAGCCCTGCCCACTGCCTCCCAGTATTTCCTACACTCAGATAAATAGACAACTGAAATTAATATGTTAACCTTTATGACTGATAGAACTGATACCTGAGAATGTGATTTAGCTGGCCAACAATAATGGCCTTTCTAGTAGTGACCCCAAACTTGCAAAAATAAGTAAGCACAGCCTTGATCAATCACAGCTTTTTTCCATATGGGGATCTTAAGGCTTATACCTTAAAGAGGTGTGATTTTTGTCCAGTATTAAATGCACCAAGCTAAAATTTGTTACTGCTTTGGGTGGTTCAAGCAACCTGGTTCAGGAAACACATGAGTTGGAAAACTTTAGTCTCAGCTCCTTATTCTCAACCCAACAATCATTCTCACATCTGTGGGAATGAGATTCTCAGATGCTTGAAATATTTAGGATAAATCACACTTTAGGAAATTAGCATAGTAGGTAAGAAAAATCCTCCTCAATAAATGCTACATTTTTTAAACAGCACTTTTGTTTGTTTGTTAGTTTACCACAACGTGTTCATCTATAAAATGAGTGAGCTAGGCTACCCTGTCTCTCTACCAAGTAACCCTTATCATCATCAATGTCAAACTGCCATGTTTCCACGCGATTAAAAACATTAAACATGCAAATTTTATTTATATGTGTGAAATGTCATTAATAATAGATATTTCTATAAAAAACACATAAATTACATAAATAATTAATGTTAAATACTTAAGGAATCTTCAGTAATATTAATTCATTATTCATCCTTGTATATTCTGCAGGAACTAAAGAGTCCAACAAATTTTTGCCAAATGGGAAAAAAAAATAAGATAAAAAGAAGCCTTTGGGTTTTAGCTGTCAGATGACATTTGCTTGAAAGAAAGATCTTATGATAAATGCATCAAACTGAAATGCATGAAAATGCAGAGCTGAAAATTTAACACATTCTCCATTTAACACATTCCAGCATAATACCTATAAAGATTTCCCTGTAAACCTCCACAGTTGGATTATATCTTTGCTCATATATGAATTACTGTAAGTGGTAAGCTGATATGATGAGGGAAAGGCAAAATGGAATAAAAATAGGATCCCTAACAATTCACCATAAGGGGGTGTTATTTCTTATCTTTTCATTGCTCCCATTTGGCGATGCAAAAATTGTGCATTTTTCTCCTTAGCTATAAGAAACCAAGCTGACAATAAACAACTATATTTAGTTCTGAGAATCAAGATAAAAATCAAGTTTTTTTTATTTTTTTGAATTGCCTGAGTCTATAAGTGATGTGTAATTTTTACCAGGGTTAAATCCACCTGGTAAAAATAATTTTGTCATTGCTTGGGTAGTATTAGCATAGATATAGAAAAAAGTTACTCAGAGCCCATATGAAGTCATACATTAAATATGTCATCTAATTGTGATATAATGAGTGAGGAAAGCTCTTACCTAAAAAACTTAGAATATATCAATACTGTACATATGTCTATATAAAATCACATAAATATTAAACCCACATAAATGCCAGCAAATTTATAATAGTCACTCAGCATTCAAGATATTAAATGTTTTGAAGTACATAATTATAAAACAAACAAAAATATCTCTGCAAATAAAAGCTTATGTTTAACTGAAAAAGAGAAAAATTTTGGACATACATGCTTTTATTAAAATTGCTCCCCCCCCCCCAAAAAAAAAACCCTCATGCAAGAAATGCTTTTTCTTCTTTTTTCCCTAGTGAGGGTTTTAAGCTTTGCCTTGGGCTTGTTTTATCTTTTCATAGCTTATACTCTTGTTTCTCTCACCCTTTTTCCATTTCTTTGTTAAAATCCTATAGCTTTGCTTCTTCTTACAAGGTCCCTTTAACTAAAAAATTCTTTCCTAAAAAGTCAACCCACTGCCCTTTTTCAAAATAAGTTCAGTTTCTTTCATGGAGCTCTCGCTGATCAAACTGGAGAAAAGAACCTTTTTTTTGGTCTTCTGTTCAAGAGTCCCCACAAGCAGTTCGCTTTATCCCAGCTTCTGATACAAGCAGGCTTTAGTTCTAGTTAGACACCCTAAAAAGGAAATCAAAGTGTATTTACTGTATACGAAAGCTGGATTGTTTCTTTAATTCATAGTTTAAAAATTAAAAATATCCAGCTTCTATACTATTAAATTTTGAACCATTTTCTAAATTTGAACACAAACTATTTAAAAGATGATCATATTATTTTATAGCTAGCAGATGAGAAGCAGGTGAAAAGTAGAAAGAAGTCGATTGTGTCAGGTCTAGTATAACTACCATATTTTAAATTCTAAGTGGAATTACTCTTCACTTGTAGAACACTGCTATCTGATATTACTCTTGTCCCTTTGGTTTATGTGCATTTTGGACAATAGATTTTACTTCGCATTCTTTATTTGTCTCGCCAAGTAATTAAAGCCAAATGACTTCTTGGCAAAAAAGTAACATCTTTTATTGGCTGGACCTCCTTAGAAATGTAAGCCATTACAGAGGAAATTATGATAACAAAAGTAAAATTAATGAAAATCCAAAGTGGTTAGAAAAATCAGCTTTGCTCCTCCATCCAGATAACTTGAGAAAATATAATAAAGCCTGATTTCAGAAGATAAATTTATTACTTTACATTTTGTACTATTGCTATGCTTGTTTCCATTACTCATTGAAAGACTTTAATTGTATAGCATGTTAAGTAGTATAGCAGTCTCATCTGCTAATTTCAAATAGCTAAACCACTATTAGAAGTCATGCCTGGTAACCTCTCTTTTTTGTAATCCTAACAGTACATTGTCTTAGTATTAATATCTACTCAATTAAAATGTATTACATGGATAACTAAATCAAGGAAGTTTAAAAGTACTTT
The DNA here is from genome assembly GCA_004027555.1 of Craseonycteris thonglongyai. Taxonomy (NCBI): domain Eukaryota; kingdom Metazoa; phylum Chordata; class Mammalia; order Chiroptera; family Craseonycteridae; genus Craseonycteris; species Craseonycteris thonglongyai. The sequence continues at coordinate 86,892 of PVKE010001060.1, forward strand.
TTTGAGTCCATCTAATTTTAGACAGCTCAGGACTATAGTTAAAAATTAGAGTTTTTTAGTGAGTTTGTGGTTTAGACCCTGACCAAGTACAAAATTCAAAATAATTATATATGCGATTTTACAAAAATCTGAAGTGCTTTTTAAAGAAGCAGTAGACAAAAAAACCAAGTTAAAAAGTCTTGTCAGACTGAAAAGAATAAAAATCAATGGGAGGTGAACTCAAATAGTATTAGGCCAACAATAAATGCAATTCAATTCATGCAGTACTTTTTTTAAGCTTCTGTGAACGTGTTTGTATTTGACAATGTGTTAATCTGTTAATAATTTCTCGTGTTCATTGAAGTACTGTTAGCTCCTTCTCTTAGGCTACTCTTAATGTCACATACAATTTCACATAAAATACAGACAAGACCAAAAAAATAAAATAGATGGCCTTGCATTGGAAATGTGTTATTAGGGTATTTACCTTATACATAAAGTCCTCACATTATTCATGAAAATTGAGAAGAATTTTGACTCTAGGACCATCCCAAAGACTTGGAATATGGATCAAGGAACATTCATTCTGATCAAAAGTTTATGACTTGTATAGATTATGAGATATTTGCATAGACTTTTCTCATGTCTTTCTGTGGCTTTCTTGGCATGAGTTATACCTGTACTAAAAAAAACTCAAGAAATCTACTAGTTAAACCTCAGATCTTAGAGTGTACAACGGAACATCTTTTAGTGTAAGTGAACTTCTGGGGTATATTTTAATTTAGGATAATTAAAAAAAAAAATTGGGGGGAAGCCAGGATGGCTCAGTGGGTTAAGTGCTCACTTTGCAGCGCCAGGGACCCGGGATCGAATCCCGGCCCCGGCCCGTGCGGAACCATATGCTGAACTGGGAGCTCCCCCAGTTCAGTTCTCTCTCTGTCTCTGTCTCTGTCTCTGTATCTCTCTCTCTCTCTGTCAAAAATAAAAATAAATAAAAATATATTTAAAAAAAATTTTTTTTTCAATTATTTTAAATTAAGGTATAAGATTTTTTTTTTTTATTGTTAAATTTATTGGGATGACAATGGTTGGTAACAATTAGATAGTTTCCAGATGTACAAATCTACATTACATCACCTATGTATTGCATGATGTGTAAGGTATAAGATTTTAAATATTAAATATAGTTAACATGCTATTACTTAATCATTTAGAGTATCATAACAACAAAATATATATGAACCTACCTCATTTTTAAGAGATAGTGAGGCTTGGTGTTTATCATAGAAAATCAGAAATAGTTAGCTTTGTTGAATAATGTATAGAAAGTTCTGCCAGGAGGAAAAAACAAAACAAAACATGTATACAAAAGCACATGCACGTGGCTTCTAGCCCTGACCTTACTCAGTACAGACAGAAGGATATAGGCCACACAGTAAAGGGCTTTTTAGACCATCCAAAACAGTGTCCACTCTCTTTCCAGAGACTCAATTAAGGGATTTAAGCAGGAAAGTAGCCTGATCAAATTTTCATTTTAGAAAGATTAATGTAGTATCAAAGTGAGTTACATTTTATTGAAGAAAGAAATACTGAAGGAAAGATGATTCTAAGCCTAGTTTAAAAAAATCGTTCAAGCAAGGTATGATTAGAGACTGAACTAAGGAATCTTCAGTGTGGAGGTAGAGAACAATGGATTTTCAAGATAAATAGAAGACAGAATTAATAAGCAAGTATTGGTAGAAATTTTTTTAAGTTGCAGGTTGATGAAAGAGAAGAATAAACAAAAAAAATGTTTTGGGCCTCAAAAATTGAATAGGTTTTTTATGCTATTCATACAAATGGATCAGTCATGAGAGATTTTAAAATTTATAAGATGAGGAATCAAGACAGTGAATGATAACTTCAATTTTAGGAAAACAAATTTAATGAACTATGAAGTACCTGTGAAATATTCTTGCTATATTATGAATAAAGATCTGTTGGTTAAAAATTAATGTGCATCTAAATTCATCAATTACCAATTTTTTTTTTCTCATACAACAATGGGTTGGCTTGGGGTTTCTATTAATTTGGGCTGGATCTAACTAATCTCAGAATGGCTATCTTATAAATCTGTAGTCAATCTGGGAATTTAGATGGAAAGTAATTGAGCATAAATACTATTCACTTCCAATATTTGAGGTATGGTGAAAGTGAATGTCACTGGTGTTGAATGCATGACAAAATTCCACTAGATACAGAAAATATTTACTGTGGTGGCAGAAAATAAACATGAAGAGTGACTGGGAGAGAGATGTTATAATCCTCAATAATTGTGAATTGATTATACAACATGTAACAAATAAGAAAATTGATAAGAACTGGATAACAAATTGTACTATTATTATAATTATATAAATATGTACAAAAAGCAGTTAAAATTGGATTAAAATGATGAAAAATGAAACTACTTTTTAAAACAAAAGTATGAGAATTAAGGGTCAAAATGTTTAATTATTTAATGTTATTACCAAATAAATGAATTATAAAATAAATATTCTAATCATATGAAAATTAGTGTAATTAAAATGTAAACTTGATCATCTTAGTTAATATTACAGAAAAATACATATTTTATAAAATAGAAATTTAGTTCCTTTTACAAAATAAAGAATGCCTAATGGAAAGTTTCATTTGCCCAGGAAAAAAAAGTCTGATCCTTTTATCTTAGAAAGTGAGCTTTGATTAATAAAATTTATTATAATAAAGCACATAAAAGAAAGTAATAGAAAGTTTTGCCTTTTATCTCAAGTCATAGCTCAAAATGAACCATAAAGCCATTTTTATTAAAATTCTCAACTTAGGTAGGTGCCTTTGTAGGAGCTATGGTGACTTCCTCAAAAAAAAAAAAATGTGTCCCTTAGATTTTATCATGTGTTTTTTTTTAACTTCCTTCTACCCCCAAAGACTCTCTGCTCCTTTTTTTGTTTAGAAAAAAGGCCTGAAGTTTATGACTGTGTGTCAAAACACGATGCCATCCGTAATGCTTTGAAAGCAGGAAAGAGAACCTTGGGTAAATGTCTAAAAAAAAGACATATTCATACAGAATACTTTCCTCATAAAAGATTAAATTTGGAATGATTTTGCATGGGAGTTTGTTTAAATGACAAAGAGTGGATACCTCAACATACATTTAAAGAATGATCTCTATGGATGTCCTACAAAAAACCCAGCCTTTAATGTTAATTTCATCAGCAAGAGAACTGGGATGACTAATGTCCTATTGTTTTATGTAGGCAACAGAGAGATTGAGAGAAAACATTTGAAACAAAAAGAAAGCACTTATTCTGACTGACATTCATTACATGGTCTGGGGAGTCCACAATTAAATTGACCGACTTTAAAATCTCATATATTTTTAATCTTACATAACTAGTGAAAGTGTAAAACCAGAAATATAAATCCTACCTTCACAGTATTTTCATGAAAATTAAATATGTAGTATATACGGTAGCCTATACAAAAGTTGTTCTTCAGTTAATGGGTCTGGCCATTTCAGGAACCCCATGTGACTAGAATAGGTCTGGCAATTGTTATACTAGTATCTCCCTACACATAACAACAAAATATAAATTGTGTCTTTCAACTTCTCATTTGGCAACTCTAAAGTTTGTTAGAAATTTCTTAGCATATTATTCCACTCAGACGTGTTTGCATATCCATGGAAGAGAAATGTGTTTGCCCATATGGTAATTATCCGATAAAAATGTGCAAAAGAATACTTTGCTTCATGGCTTCAATAAAAATCAAATTAATTCATATGGTATTATAATTGAGGTTAATCTTTGTTATTTAAAAAACAATTAGGTTATTAAATCCTTTTTTCCATTTAATTCAACAAAATTAATTCTATGTTATTTTAAACCTACTATTTTTTAAGAACTGGATGGGGACTTTCTTAATAGACTTAATTGCAAAAACTCAGTATATTGACTATAATTCAATAACTCATTAAAAAAATAATTTTATCATCTTAAGCCAAAAAATTTCAAGTTCTTCTGTAATTACTTATATTCTAATAAATTTCAGCCTAAATCTGAAAGCATCTGGTCTTTGCTGAAATAAAGGTATCTTCATTTAAAGGTGAACTGGTCATGATTCTTTCAGGTTATATTTCAGAGAAACATATGTTAAGAAAGAAGATTGCTCATATAAATGGCTGAGAATGGAAAATAATCTGTGCTATACAGCCATGAAGCCAACAATTCAACACAAACCAAATAATAGTATTAATTCATTTTCACAGATTGTCTTTCTGAGCTCAAATATCATCAAGACCACTGACAACAAAGACTCTTCACTCTGCTTTGGTTATCAGTTGAGACCTACTTCCCATCCTTTGGATAGATACTGTGAATATTTGCTTCTGCATTTTATGAGAAATCTATGTTGTTATGCTTATACGAGGACTGTCCAGAAAACAATCCAGTCCTTGTCAATGTAACAAGAACAGTTACATGACTGGATACTTTCTGGACAGCCCTCATTTATTTTCTTTTGAATATTTATCATTTGAGCTCTACTTTTCCCTTCAGGAAACTCTAATCACAAAGAGGAAAAAAAAATCACTATGTTTTAAGTGTCTACTGTATGGTAGACACTGTCCTAGATAAATAATTGTCACTTCAATCCTGACAATGAAGCTTTATTAACTGCCTGCACACTGTTAATAAATATAACATTGACCAAATGATTTCACAGCTCAAAACACACATCTCCTTCCATACAATAAAAATAAATAAACAAATAGCATTAGATGACTATTCTAAGACTCAAAAGATGGTAAATAGTAATTAGAATTTATTCATTTTTGTAGTCTTCGTGTTTTTTGCATAGGAGTACTCCTAGGTTGTTTCCTGTGTTAATTCACCTTTAAATGTTCAATGTCATCATATTCATTGTTGTACACAAATAGTAAATAAAGGGCAGAGAAGAGGTCACATGTTCCAATCATACACGTAAACAAAAGACTAACAAACACCTTTAGTTACAAACACCTGTAGTACGAGTGACTTAGGTGAAACAGATTCTACGCTAAGTAAAAGGTTTATGTTAATGGATGTTGCAAATCTAACTCTGATGTTAACAGAACTGTGTGTGTTGTTTAGTGTTCCTTTTGGTTTGTTTGTTTTTTAAAACAATAACACATTCAAATGATTTTTAAACTTGCAAATATTAAACATTGTCCTTGATTCTTAGAGTGTGTTTTGACCATAATGTTTTAACGACTTTTCCTAATTATATCTCACGTTGTTTGGCTTACAAGTTTACGGTTTGAAAGACATCTCTTATCTCAATACTACTAAGGGTACAATGTTGAATTTTGGTTGTTTTCCTTATAGTTTTCCCAATAATGTTCACTTAATAGAGAGAGAGAGAGAGACCTTAAGTCTATTATTATGGAATAAGACAGTTATGCATTAGTATGCATTATTTCTATCCTCAATAATAAACATTACAGGAACAAACAGCAAACAAGAGTAACCTCAAGTAATTATAAAAGTAAGAAGTTATGTTTTTGTTTGTATGTTTATTTAATATGAATCTCTAGAAGAATCCCAAAGGAGACCAATATTTTAAATAGTTGAGCTTCCCTTACATCGCAATTAAATAAACTCTTTGTCAGATTTTTATGTATACATGACCCTGCTTCACAACCAGACTACAAAAAAATAATTATTTTATCTGAAATTAATCTGGGTAGCTTCTGTGAATTTCTAGTTATTGTGATATGATAGAGTTGCCTTTAACTGCAGATACGGATGCTGTAAAGAGCATTATAAGAACTTTTTCCTTTGAAGAGATCCTAAAAAATAGGTTGTTTTCTTATTTGGCTAATTTGGAAGGTGTTTAATTGCATAACATCTAGGAAATTTTGCAATTCAGTATATAAAATAACAGATGTAATTTTTTTAATTATGCTTACTTTTCTCTTTGATTATTATAATTCAAAGATTGTAAAGAAGATACATTTCTCAATATTTTGAGAACATGCCTTGGAACAATATATCAAACACATATAACAGTCTACTTTTACTATTCAATACTGATATATGGTTTATTTTATTCATCATGCTGTACTTATTAGTCAAATATATACACCAAACAATAGGCTATACATTTCTCTAAAACCCTTCTTAACATGTGACTTTAAACCAAATGTCAACATTAAAAATGTTTAAAAATTTCAGAATTTTTACTTGATAATAAAAAATCATTATATATTTATTATGTAACGTTCAGAAAAGATAGAAATATATCTTTTACATTCTTGTATTTTTGCTGTAGTTCCACATACACAGATTTTATTTTCATCACATTGAACTGATAACTATCATTAATTATATTTTGAATATTTGCCATATTATTAAGCATTATCAAATAATATGATTTGTGAAAGTGGAGTAAGTTTTCAGTCTTTGGATGCAATAAAATATATTGTCAGATATGTTGCTTTCAGATTTTCTCATAATATTTAAATCTTTTTGTTTATCTTAGATCAATTCTTAAATACACTATCTGATCAGAGGCACTGGGAATTTAAAATTTTATACATTTTGACAAATTGCTCTATAAAATAATGATAAGTATCCAACTCACATGCTAGCAATATAAATTACTGAGTATTTGCTAAGCATATTCATTGCACACTATTATTTTATATATAATAAATTTTAAAATATAATAAAGATATGATTGTAATAAAAAAATAAGACGTAATATTTAAAGAAAATCGCTAAAGTGAAATCAGATTCACAGTAAAAAGCATTGAATTAACATGACCTAAATTATTTGCAGTAGAGGATAGTGACAAAGAGTTAATTAATAATGGTATAATAAATTGCAGAGATCCCGGGAGTCAATGTCAGCATGATTACTTGGAAAATTTCATTGGAAATAAATGTAACTACATTCTGCTTCAGTAGTAAAAGAGATCTTGTCTCCTTTAGTGAAGTCAGAGAAACAGGGCAGTGGCCTTAGCAAAATGTATCAGAATGATGTAGCTCCATACCCAGAAGACAGATGTTGGACATACTGTCTTGATCCTCCTTCTATATCGACAAGCCAAGTCCCAGTAAGCAATATGTGGGACAAGACAGGAACAAATGGATATTCAATTTCAATGATTAGGGGACACATAAGAACCATCAAACTTTGAAGGAAGCCTAATAATTTTTTAAAAAGGAATTAATTTAACAAAAAAATAACATACACAGAAACAAGTCTAATAGAAAATAAAATGTTTAAAGCAGAATTAGTGATGTAAAACTTCAAAGCCAGGGTTATGCTAGAAGGCCCAGTGCAATTTACACTAGAACGGATGTATGCTCCTCATTAGAATGCAAGTTTCATAAGAACAATTACTTTTCATATTTTGTTCACTGCTAAATTCTGAGCTGACATTTGGTGAGTTTTTAATAAATATTGATTGAATGATCACATGTAACATAAATCAAAGATATGGAATGTAAAAATAAAAGTTTTAGAAAGACACAAATTTCCAACATATTATTCCAAATGCTATAGAAAAGAAAAATATCCTTATGAATCGAAGAAATAAAACTTCTCAGAGAAAGATATGAAATCTTCCAAGAAATATGGACAGATTTAGTGGATACAAGCTTTTTTAATATTCCAATTAACAAGTATTATTAGGTATTACATTTCTTCCTAAAATAGAGAACACATTATTTCAACTACTTGTGGATTATTCTCTAAATCACACTATTTCACTATTTATTAGAACTAAAAAATATCAACAGCGGAAATCACACGCTTCATAATATCTGACTAAAATGCAATTGGGAAATTTGCCAGTAACTGGCTTCACTGGAAAAAGCAAAACAGAAACTGAAAACTACTTAAAAATAAGTGAAAGTGAGAACACTGCATATTAACACCCATGTAATGTGGCCAAAACAAAATACCTAGGAAAATTATATGTGTTCAATATATTTGTTAGGATATGGAAAAATTTTAAACAAATTATGTAAATAGTCTAGAATCCAGAACAAGAGCTGGAAGATATAAAAGGATTATATTAAATGGGATATTCATGCATTTGTTCATTCTTTCAATCATTGAACAAATATGCCAGGCACAAAAGAATACTGGCTAAAAAACTGCAATGGCTACCAAAAGCAGACACCGGTTCTGAACTAAGGAAGCTTAGAGTCTATTAAGGAAGCCAGATACTAAATAAGCAGACAAATATTTCATAAACAAACATAGATAGACATCACAAGAACATTTGATGTAAGAGTTTCACTTAGTTGTGGAGTTCAGAAAAGTTTCTTGAGGGAGTTGTTACCAGTCTGAGTTCTAAGGGTGAGTGGGTGGTAACAAGGTGAAGGTAATGGAGCCAAAAGACAGGAGTAAATCCAAAGGCCCTGTGTTGTGTGAAGAAATATGGTGCACTGTACTAACTAGAAAAAGCCTGAAGACAGCATGCCCTAAGAAAAAGCTTTAAAGAAAGTTGGGGACAAGTTCAAATGGAGATCTTAGTTTATGCTTATGACAGGGGTCTTGATCTTAAAAGCAATGTGGAACAACAGAAATGGTTAAAGCTGAGGAAGCAATACGCTGTGGTTGGATATGCATTTTGAAAAGGGCCTTCTAGCTACATGTTGGTAAATTGATTGAAGGGTGATGGTAATCAGAGCAAACACCTGATACCAATTAGGAAACTGGACTAATCCATGTGAGAAAATAAGGCACTTTTCAGAATGATAGTGGGGGAAGTAAAGTGTTGCAGCCAAAATTGAGAGATATTTAAGTGTTAAGATTAATTAAAGAACAGAGCAATAAAATAAAAATCGAGGTTCCCAAGAGGTTTGATCAAATACTCTGAATAATTAGAAATCAGAGCTAGGCACATTAAAATAATGAGAAAACATTTTTCACATATAAGATTGGCAGAAATTCAATGCCTAATGATATCAAGTATTGGCAGGTGTGTGAAATTCAGAGCATATAAATTGGTACAGCTACTCTTCAAGGGTTTTGATGGTTTGGGTTAAAATTTAAAACGTTGTGGAAGCTGGGATGACTCAGCGGGTCAAGTGCTCATTTTGTAGCCCCAGAGCCAGAGGATTGAATCCCGGCCCTGGCCCATTCAGACCCATATGCTGAACTGGGAGCAAAACTATATGGAAAACTAATGTTGTCGACTATGGAGATTGCTCTGGGCCCTCCCACTTCTCTCTGTCTCTCTCTGTTTCTCTCTCTGTCAAAAAACAATAAAAAATTTTTAAATGTGCATATTCTTATGCCCAGCAATTCTATATCATAGTCTACCAAAGGGATGTTTGTACCTATGATAAGGAGTAATATATAGAATATGTATTGAATAAATATTATTCAATGATAGCAAAAAAATTAAAAATAGCTTTAAGGTCCTTTAAAAGGAGTGGGTTAAAAAGAAAAAAAGGGGGAAGCCGGGATGGCTCAGTGGGTTAAGCACTCACCTTGCAGCACCGGGGATCGAGGATCGAATCCCAGCCCCGGTCCTTGCAGACCCATATGCTGAACTGGGGAGTTCCCCCAGTTCAGTTCTCTCTCTCTCTCTCTCTCTCTCTCTCTGTCTAAACCAATAAAAATTAAAAATTAAAAAAAATAGGCACACATAAATGTGATTACACTCAAACAATTTTTTTTTAATCAGGTAATGACTAAGTTGGGAACTATTAAAATGAGACACAATTTACACTGTGTTTCAGAATAAGCATGGACTAAAAGTAATCATTGTTGGGTTGTATTCCATTCTCTCTTTTTTATTATGATATTCTTTACTTCTCCTTTGCTAAAATCATCAATTTCTAAGTAATTTTCAATATTTTTAATTAGATTGTAACCTCCAAACTGCCAGAGATCCTGTGTTTTTCACAATTGCATCTCTTACATCTGTAACTGTACCAGACATATGTTTTTATATATGTATTATTAAATATATGTGAATGCTTACATAAATACACACATTTATGAATGAATGAATAATTTAACTGTTGTCACTAATTGTGTGTAATTCAGGCATACAAATCAGCTTGTATCTGTTAAGATCTTATCCAAAAAATCTAGTACCGGTATATAGGTGTTAGATGTTTTTGTGCCTTTTCTGAAAACTTCAAAATTTTACAATTATAAGATGTTGCTTTTGTTGTCTCAGAAACTTTTTTTTTGTATATACATAGCATGGTTTTAACTCATATTTCTGTGGACAACATATGAAGTATCAGAAATTTGCTATGTTTAAAGTTGTAAGTATTAATTTCATATATGTTTAAAAAATACAAGCTCCAGTATTGCTATTTCATCTGCTTTGGATAACATTCAAAATCATTCAATAAATTCACAGGCAAATAAAATCTCATAAGATCTTAAATATAAATGCAGTGGAACATAGAGAAGTGCAGATCAGAAAGATCACAGATGATGTAAGTCAAGATAACACTAAAAAATGCCAACTGTGGTTAATGTTAACTGCATACCGTAGATATTTAGGCTATTTAGTCTCTGTTATTTTGGGGCTAATAATATCATAAAATGAAATTGGAGAGATTCTCCCAAAGACCTGCGCTGTATTGCAGGAATGGCAAAGCTTATGTGTTCTTGCCTGGTTTGCGTTCCTATAACCTTATAATCTTATGACACTCCCACAGTCCTTCTTACATGACATGATTGAATAGAACCACATCCAACCAAATGTGTAGTATGTTTCAGCTAAATGGCCTACTGGAGCATTTGAATGTCTCATTTTGCACTTCATTACACAGAGGTAGACTGAAGTATGAGGGGAACACTAAATAATGTAAACTTGTTTTCTGAGTCACAAAACTCTGAAAACTTATTGGTTTATTCCTCTTTTTATATAAATAGAAAATAAAGCAACCATTCTGTCACTATAGTTTTCATACCACATTATACCACAGTAATATTCCAAATCTCTCTAACCTTTTCATTAAAATATGTCAATGTTTATCTTCTCCCTAATACACTTTCTCGCCATGCACATGTATACACTGCAATAATTAATTATATGCAACATATGATAAAATTCATAATCATTGGTAATGAAAATCAAGTAAGTAAAAATGTTTACCTTCTGATAAATATTTGTGATAAATTTCACTATTTTAAATACACTTGCTTTACCTCTTCATGGTATACACCACCACCCTCCTTAGAAGGATTTTATATCTCTACTCCATTTACTTCCACATTTGTCATACGACTTGCTTTGTTGAATGGAATGTGAGTTAATATCAGCTGTGCCATTTTCAAATACAATCCTTAATAGCTATTGAGTTGTCAGCTATGTTTCCTTATTTCTCTGCTGCCCATTCTCAAATTTAGAGAAAGAGCAGTAAAACAGCACCCCCAATCAAAATGTAAGATGAGCAAAAGGAAAAACAAAGAAAAGTTATGGTTCTACACCAGAGATTTTTGTGTTGTTATACAGTTTGTGTCACAGAAGCTGTTCACAATGTTCATAATACAATGTGTTAATGTAACACACTATAATTGTCATTAGGAAATATTTTTATGGAAGTAAAACTTGTAATTACAGATTAGGATCTATAAATTAGCACATATTTGCTTCTAATAAAACTAGGAAAATAATTCTCTAACGTTGATTTGTTTTTGTTTTATTTTGTTTTCTGTAATGCTGAAGGAGGTTACTATTAGGTCTTTAATCAAACTTTATTTATATTTGTCAACTAATTACTAATTATTTATTCCCACCACCACACTTTTTTTTTTTTTTTTTTTTTGATAAATGATGTACTTTGGAGAGAATTTTATTTCTAAAGATAGGTTCTAGAGCTTCTTGTTGTTTTGTTTATTATATTATTTTTTCTTTAACTGATCAATTCTACCTCTGAAAGGGATTAGCCAGTTTTCTGAGATATTAAAAACACATATAGTTTAAGTTTTTTGGTTTTTTTAAAGATTTATTTATTGTTTTTGACAGAGAGAGAGAGAGATATACAGAGTCAGAGACAGAGAGAAGGGGGAGGGCCCAGAACAGTCTCCATAGTTGCATATCATTGGTTTTTCCATATAGTTTCATTTCACAGGTGGGCGGGGCTGCACAGGGCAGGAACTGGGCCGGGGTTTCTCCCTGGTGAGAACTGAACTGGGAATACTCCCCAGCTCAGCATATGGGTCCCCACGGGCCGGGGCCGGGGCCGGGATTCGATCCTCGGTCCCTGGGGCTGCAAAGTGAGCCTAACCCACTGAGCCATCCCAGGTTCCCCAAGTTTAAGTTTTATATAAGTGAAAAACTATAAAGTTTGACTTTGAACTGCAACATTTAAAAAGTTTGAAATTTAATATAGAATTTAAAAAATCTGAGATTAAAAAATACATTATTAGTATCAAAGTGAAAATAATTACAAATATCACAATTTCACTAAACACCAGGCCCAAGAAATAAAATATTCTTTTCTAAATTGCATTAGTTTGATATTATATTTGCTAGTCTTTTGAGAATTTCATCAATGCTATTAATAAATGTAAGATGAAGTTAAGAATATGATATAAAACGCTATACCCTTCAAAAAAAAATTACCATACCTTCCTACAGAACTTATACATATATAAAATAAAATTCTCTTAAGTTATAGTCCTATCACTACTTCTAAGAAATGAAAGCATTTGGTACGCTAACTTACAACAAATTTTCAAACTTTCCAAGTTGTTTGCAACCTACTTTTTTCCTACATATAAACTAATTTTTAGGTAAATTATTAAAAATTTATCCTTATTGTTAAATTAGCTATGAATAGAAATAGAATAAATATGCTGCTACTTAATTTCCATTTTTATAAATAAGTAAATGAATCTCATGTAACACTCATTGAACATACACTAAAGCTTTAGGCTCCAAATTGCACTTATTTTTTCTAGTTTTCAATTCACCAAATATCCCATAGAGAAAAACATTTTTATTCCTTCTTTACAGATTAAAAAAAAAGAAAGAAAAGTTTCATATATGTATGAAATTTCCCAAGATTTCACACCTAGTAAAAAACAAAAAGAACTTTTGAAATTAGGTTTGCATTATTCCAAATACTCCATTTTTTCTTAAATTTTTTGATTCTAAGAAGTTGTAAATTGCATTACAAGAGATACTTGGTTAACTGGAACTCAAGAAACTGGCAAAGCTCTCAAGCAAATAGCTGGTTACCTATTGTTTGGCCTAGAGTGCTGGGTACATTTATCAGGCATCTACCAATCTCCATGGATGCCAGTGAGTCTACCAAATATTATTTATAATTAGTTGTTCCCTTCATACTCTTGCCACCCTCTCTTGCCTCATTAATTTTGAGCTTAGCCATTGACATGGTTTTGCCTGTAACATCTGTCACATCAAAACAGAAATATAAGCATGATCAGTTGGTTTGGTTGGAATCCTCTTTCTGCAGAACTTTTCTATGGAAAGAGTCTCCCATAATAGGGGGCACCCCATTAACCTATATTCCAGAATGGAAATACATGTGATGTTACCAAGAGACTCATGGAACTCAGCAGAGCCTGGCAGAACCAGTTGAGCCCAGGAGAAAAATAACTGACCCATAACTCTTGTGTACTGTGAATTACAAATATGTCTTTATGACTGAGGTTTTGTGGTAGGTTATTACACAGCATCTAGCAAAATTTAGCTAATATATAAAATATAATCTAGAAGTAGAGGTTGTCATTATATATATATATATACACACACACACATATACATACATACACACACAGACACACATATAGTTATGTATATATGACAGTAGTTGTAAGACTAGGTAGCAGAAATAAGTCAAGCCTGAGAATGAAAAATGCTACCCAGAATTTGCAGTGATGAAATATTTGATAAAACTGTTATTACTGGAAGAAAAAAAAATGTACATAACAAATCTCTGGCTTAGGGTGATAAATTGTGGGTTATTTGGTTCACTTCATTAAATGTTTAGAAAACAGTTGGCCTTTTCATAATCAGAAGTGAAAGAGGAAAAAAAAAAAGGGACCAGAAATTGTATGGTGGAGGGGGCTTCAATAATTTTTTTAAAAAGCAACTTTTTAAAAATCTTTATTTTGTAAAAGATTCTCAAATTAAGACTCAGACTCTGGGCAAAGACCAAATTAAAGTCTGGTTGCATTAGGTTGGTTCCCAATAAATCTTATTTGTTAGACAAAATGACTTGAAAAGAGAGATCAAGCATATGGTTGTACGGGAGTCTAATAAGTTCAAAGCACTCTTTATTAAGTCATAGAGAGAGGAATATAGAAAAACAAAATGGTTGATATTGCTGTGGGCATATGGAACTAATTGGAATCAAGTATTTCAATTTTTTTATTTTAAAGCAAGTTAAACTATTTACGAGGAGCAAATTTTCCAATTATAGGAGTAAAGTGACATTACAACATTTGCTTGGATGATTTCAGAAATGATTAGGACAAATGACTACTCTGCTCTCACTCTCTCTTCCCTTTTTAGAGTCAAAATATTCACAGGGAGAGTCACTGTCATTCTACCAATGAATTTCTGTATTTCTGTATGCTGCACAGTTTTAGCTCATAAATCTCTAGATAACTTGCAATTTTAGTATGTAGATTCTCTGATCAACAGGAACTCAATACCAACTTTAGATAGTTCATGATATCCTCTACTTTGAGTCAGATATATGATTAAACTTCCTGCATATACTGGGTAATATGTAAGTGTGTTTTGTTCACAGGAAGGAAAGCAAGTATTTGTAATAACAAAGATGACAGTGGTAGATTAAATCATTTATTCAACTGCTTTTCTCCCTAACCACGTTGTTCTGTAAGTCAAATGTATTTTCCCACTACAAGAAAAGCCAGAGTGGCTGTGTATTCCAAAATGGGAAGCTGTGTAGAGCCATGTCAATTCCAAACTGATCCCAGAAGAGCCCAACAGCCCTGAGCAGAACCCAGGAGAGTTACAGCCAACCTGCAGCATTCATGCTACATAACAGAAAGTGAATATGCGTTCTCGTAAGAGATTAAAATTTGGAGGTGGCATTGACAAGGAAAATCTCAGTTACAGCTTTTCTTCAGCCCTGACACTTTTCTTTGGCCTCCAGCATTTTTCCCTCTTCTTGTTTTGTCCCTTCAGATTGGTTTTTACTCTGCCTTAAATGCACTGCTCATATCCTGCCTTCATACCAACTTTCTATGCAGATTCGTTATCTCTCATCTCAAACAACATCTTAGGAAAACTATTCCAGATCTGTCAGACTAGGGGTCATCTACTACAGGCCATTTTTACACTTTTTTTTTTTAATAAACAAATTTTATCTCTGTATATTTTTGGTTATGTGATCTTGGTTCCTGATGCTTAAACTATTTGGAATAAAGCATTTAGGGTACTAGAGTGAGCAGTGAGATGCAATGTAGATGAATCTTCTTGTGGAATCCAGTTTTATGGCAAATAACTTTAGAGCATTTGCAGGATAATATTTAAATTAAATCTTACTCTCAAATGATTATTTCCTTTTTGCAAAACACACCTTTTTATTAAAAGCACACTTTAAATGCTCAAACTTAGTCCTCTTGTGGTAGAGTAATGAACCAGGGCAACTTCTCAATAGAAGATAAGAAGGCAATGTAGTCATTCTACTCCAGAAATTTACAAAATCTTCTTCCCTCCTCTTTTACTGTGACATGCCAACTAAACTGTTTACCTATCATGAACTTCAATTTTTTCTTTGGCAAAATTGTTTTAAGAGGCTTAAACAGAAGCCTGGTTACCAGAGAGACATGAATTTATTTGCTGGTTTTATGCAAGTCAGCTTTCTTTAAATATTTATTTTTATTGTTTTTGACAGAGATAGAAAAAAGGGGGAGGTTCATGAGCAGTCTCCATAGTTGTATGTTATTAGTTTTCAATATATTTTTACTCCACAAGTGGGCATGCAGATACACAGGACAGGAACTGGGCCAGGGCCCTCCCGCATGGGAGGCATGCTGCCGTGAGCAGGGCGCCTCCCACATGGGAAGCAAGACAGGGCTGGGAGCTGAACCAGGGGCCTCCCACATTTGAAGAGTGTCCCAGTGAGAAGTGAACTTGGGGCACACCCCAGTTCAGCATATGGGTCTGCATGGGCCGGGGCTGGGATATGACCCTCAGACCCTGGAGCTACAAGACCAGTGCTTAATCTGCTGAGCCATCAAAGCCTCCCCAAGTCACTTTACTTTAGTTAGTTTGATCTTAAAAAAATATAATAGGGGAAGCCAGGATGGCTCAGCTGCCTAGGGCTTGCTTTGCAGCCCTTGGGACTGAGGATCGAATCCTGGCCTTGGCCTGTGTGGACCCATATGCTGAACTAGGGTGTGTTACCCTTTTTGGAGGCCCCTAGTTCAGTTCTCACCCCCACGTTTGGCTCCTGGCTCACGGAGGGATACCTCCCATGCCAGAGGCCACCAGCCCAATTCCCGCCCTGCGTGGCCCAAGCCCACCTGTGTGGAATGAAACCATGTCAAAAACTGATGACAACTATGGAGACTGCTCTGGGCCCTCCTCTTTCTCACTGTCTCTCTCTGTCTCTATCAAAAACAACAAAATAAATCTTTAAAAAATGTAACAAAACTATTTCACATATTGTTTTGAATATTAAAATTTTATACCAATACACAGTGAATGTAACATTTGCTAACACATGGTTTGCTCTCAGTTAGTGTTTTCTTCTATTGTATCCTGGATTCATTAGGAGAACTAGGTAAAAACACTTTTATTATCTAAGACAGAATCAACACTCATTAAACATGTTCCCCTTTTCCTATTAATCTAGTGCTATTCTACAGAAAGTACCCTAACATCAAAATAAGTTTTACTTTCAGTTTATTTTTACTTTAATAACTGTTTAATTGCTTATTTTTTGAAGAACATAGAGAATGTGATTTTGATTATTTTATTGGCCACACACATTCAGTTTAGGTATCTGATCTCTAACTTTTCTGGAAGCCCTATGATCAATCTCATAAATCAGCCATCTCCTGGTTCCACACTGAAATGTAAATCTCAAAAAACTTCAAAATATCACACATTTATCTTTGCAGACAATCAACATATCAGTATGCCTCGAAGCAAAAGATGAATTTCCCCTTTGTTCAATCAATAAGAGTAATAACTACAAGTACTATCAATAAAGATAATGCTATCTCTTCTATTTTCATATCCAACTACATAGTTGACTGGATCTCAGCTGCATCAGAAAATTCTATCACCTTACTATACACAATGCAAAGAACATATTTCATTTCATTGATTCTCAATTTTCCCATCATTAATTTTATTGATTGAGTAGCAGGCTTTTAAATTAGAGAAAACTAAAGCTCAAACAATGAAGTTCCATCCATTAGTATTCCAATTTTTCTTTATTATTTTTAGGGGCTTGGGGAAATGCTGGGCAGGGTTCTTTTTGTTATAGCTTTTGTATTAACCTCAGACAGGAGAAGGCAAAAGTAAAACATGCATGATAATGAGATCCTAGTGCCTAGAATAGTGTTTCATCATTACAAGATAAACAGTAAGTGTTGATGGAATAAATAACTCAAGATGCATGAATAAAGTAATTTGTATGCAAATTTTAAGCATTCACAGCCTAATCATAGAGAAATATTTATTGGTGGTTTACTTATACCAAAACTGTAATATAATAGGGGAAGCCAGGATGGCTCAGCTGGCTAGGGCTTGCTTTGCAGCCCTTGGGACTGAGGATCAAATCCTGACCTTGGCCCATGTGGACCCATATGCTGAACTAGAGTGTGCTGCCCTTTTTGGTGGCCCCTAGTTCAGTTCTCACCCCCAGGTTTGGCTCCTGGCTCAAGGGGGGATACCTCCCATGCCAGAGGCCACCAGCCAAATTCACTGCAGATAGCTGGATGAGAAGTCATGGTTCTACTCTCAAGAACCAAAACCAATTGGAGGCAACTGGTTAATTATTACAGTGGAAATACATTGGTACAATGGGATGAAGTTAGAGCAGCTATTACTAACTGAAAAAGTTACTGAGCTTCTCATTTATTCATTTTGATATTGTTCATTCCATTTCATTCTCTTCTCCTATCCCCATTCATTGTCAGATTTACATGGACAATATTAAAGTTAATTATCTTATTAAAGAAATAAATTAAACACTTTAAATGTCTTTCACCTATGATACAGGTTTATAAAACTTGAATCTATTCCTTACATTTATTATAACCTAGTTGAGACCTATTTGATTGAATTCTACTTGAATTTTTAGCTTATGTTTTTATTAAGACTTATGTATCTGACATTTTTAACACTATATTCCTCATAACTAGAATAATGCTAGGTTTAATACAAATATGTTGAACAAATCAAAGTACTTGTTATGTACCTAACATTCCAGTGAAAGGGGATTTAAATTTTGTATCAGAAATACAGTAATATGTTTTGAGAAAGATGTATAAGAAAGTGACATAACAGAAGAAATTGGTGGATATTTTGAATAAACAAGCAAGGTCTCGAAGAAGTATCAATTGATATGAGACATAACTAAATTATTACATGAAGATCTTGAGGAAGGTCAGTCCAAGTTGAGAGAAAAAAAAAACAACCTATATAATACTCTTGATTGGGGAATAACATTGGCAATTGGATGAACATAAAGGTGAGTGTGTCTGGAGTTTAGTGAGAATGGGAGAAAGTCGTGTGATATAATGTGTGAAAGGTTGAATATGACCAAGTCATCATAAATTATCTTAGGCCAGCAAAATGAGTGTGAAATTTCTTTAGACTTTAATACAAAGTCTTTAGCATCATGATTCTCAACAAAGTGATGCTTTTTCCATGTAGGAGACATTGGGTTATTCGAACATATTTTTAGTTGTCACAAATGGGCAGGCAAAGTGCTACTGGCATCTAGTGAGTCCAGTCCAGAGATGCTACTAAACATTTTAAAATACACAGGACAGTTCTCCACAACAAAGAATTATCCTGCCTAAAATGTCAAGAGGGTCAAGGTTGAAAAACTTTATTTTAAAGAATTGTACAAAGGTAAGCAAAAAGTGATCTGATCTAACTCCCATTTTAATTATTTTGCATGTTTGTTGGAAATTATAAATAAGAGAGCATTAAACCTTAATGGCAATGAGATATCTTTGTAGTGGTCAAAAATAAGACATAATAACATTTATGTTGATCAGATATCTTCTCAATGTAGTTTTATTCACCAAAATATGACTTAATCTGTCATACACAAATTTATATGTCATATTCTAATTCGACTCTGATGCATTTGTATTCTCTTCTCCTCTTGTTTCAAAGCCTTTTAGCTTTAACAATTTTGATAATCAAGCAGACAAGGAATCAATATGCCATAAACAGAATATTTAAAGTTTCAGTGAAATCTCATATTTATCTTATCCCCTGCTATACAATACTATTATTTATTTATTTTGCTCTTTATGATCATAACAAATAAAATATGGAATTTCTTTTCATGACAATTTATTTAACCAAACATGAAATGTGAAAACCAACGTTCTCTAATAACTAAAATTTACATGCAATTACTATTTGTCAAATATTATCAACAGAAGATCACAATATGATGGAGATTTTATTCTCTTTCAAATCTGTGCAATTTGATTATGTTGCTACACATTCATACATCAATAAGTGAAAAACGGTATTTAAACTCTAAAGCAAAAATAGGGAGGATGATTTTGATAATTCAGAAAACAGTTCAGGACTTCTAGGAATTGAGGACTTGTAAAGAATTTTCTAGACTGTCATGCACTTTAAATCTAAAGGTAATGAAAACATTGGGATGATTTAACTAGAAGAACCCTGGCCACCACGGACCACTCGTGATTTACATATATACTTTATTGAGAGCTATTCATTCAAATTTCAACTCTCCCAGTCATATTGGACAAAATATAGTCATACTTCTCTAAGTCAAATTTCTTTTTTACAAACTGAGAATATTATCAGATGTTAAATAATGAAACAATACATAAGACATGCTGTTAATGTAAACCTAGTGAGTTGAAACAAATCCTGTTCAGATTTCTATCTAAAATTTGTGGTCATAGTTGGTTTGCCATATTTTAATAAGGCAGGCACATTTTTATTTGGCTAATTTATCAAAGTTGGAGAGAAGAACTGATTTAATCCTGCCTGTCTCCTCCTAATTTAATTGTCCAAGTGCAATATACGTTTAGATATTTTTATATGCCAGACTTTGACCCTTGCTGCCCTGGCTCACATTGCAAGAATCAAGCAAGTATTTACCAGTAATCCCTATCGGCCCAGTTTACGACTGTAGGAAAGAGCAAAACTCCCCTCATTCATTTGAAGATGGCAGAGACCAAAGAGTGATTGGACTTTGAGGTGTACAAGTATATGTCTCCAATAAACAGTCAACAGAACAGTTCACCCCAAGAATTAATGGAAACTTTATCATGGTAAATAGAAAAAATATATAAGAAATGGCAGTCACATTTTCTATTATTTTGTGGCAAAGTGTGTGAAGCACAAACTTTCAATGTTATCTCATTAAATACTCCTAACTGAAGAGTGAAGACAATATCTTATTTCTATTTCTAGATGAGAAAAATAGAATATAGAGAGAGGCTACATCAATTGCCTACTTATTCACAAATAGAAAAGTTTAGCACTTGTATTTTCACAGAAGTTTGTCTCCTTATAAAGCTAGGGATTTCTCTAGAACAGTACATTTCCTATCTGAATTGTGCTTCGTGAAATAACGTGTCAACTAAGCACAATACAGCTTCTCATTATTCAAACTCAAACAAATACTTGAAATAGAAATTGAGACAAAACAAACAAGGTGATGGAGTCCAGATGAAAAGTATGGTCATAAAAATCATATATCAGCACTCACCAGTTATCATGTATAAGTGATTCATTAAAATTCATTTCACTCTATGAGTTTAAGAGGAAGAAGGCTGCACAAATACCCTGAACCTGTACTATATGTTACTGATTAAAAACAAAATTCCTTCCACAAAATACATGGTAATGTTTTCTGAGGCTAGTTTGGTCTTCCTCTGATTTCCTCTTTAGGAATCTTGGCATTTAAATAACAAAACTGATAACTAAGAGTGGTTGCTTTAGGTTACAAAAGTTCCCTTTTCTTATTGAAGAAGAATATGGTTACTAAGAAAACACTTCAGCTATAGTTTTTCTCGATTTTTTTTTGAAAAATATTATAAATCCCTATTAAAAGGTGTAATAAAAATACCTGAAAATACAACATAATTAAAATGATAATTACAGGAAATGTATTTTTAAAGGAGCAAATATCTAGGTATAATTTATATTTTCCACTAAGCTCTGTTATACACCAATGCAGTTTTCCATGCCCAGAAGTTGAATAAAATATTTCTATATTCTCTGAATACAGACTTCAATTTTATATCTTCTGAAACTCATACCTGGCTTTCAGGTATTGGGTAACTGTCAAGTAATTTATAACAGTTGCTCGTCAACTTTTAGGCTATTGAGGTGCATATGTGTGAGGGAAACCCCAAAACGCTGAAATTGTCTTCTGGAGGGCAGGCCCCTTATAGTGCAGGCTTCTCCCCATTAGGTGAGTGTTCTAGGAACCCACCTGCATTAGTGTACCAGCTACATTATTGTGAGAGGCTGCGTTAAGCTTCAGTGAATTTTTTTTTTTTTTGGGAAAATTTTTCAACGCATTTTCTTATTTCATGATGGGTGATTTACAAAAACAACAGGTGGCATGACAACACAGCTGCCCACACCATGCTGACCGTTCAGCAGTTTTTAACCAAAAAATAGCGTGACCCCATGCCACACCCACCATATTCACCCTGGATTAAAAAATCCTCAAAGAGAAACTTTTTGATGATATGGAAGAAGTGAAACAAAAAAATGGCAGAAGCACTAAAACTACATCACAATCATTGAGTTCAAAAACTGTTCTAAGAAGTGGAAATAGTGTCTCAATAGGTATAGTGCATCAAATGGAGAGTACTTTGAAGATGACTGAAATTTAAATATGTCAGAATAAATACACAATTTTTAATACATAAATTCCGGTTTTTTTGGAGTTCCCCCTCATACTTATATACTTATTTGATAAGAACGGCCTCTCTCTCACAATTATAAGTACCAATAGCCCAAAATGTGTTAGAAGAATGAGAAACTCAAAATTAGTAGGCCTGAGATTTAGGAAAATAAAGAAAGTGACTCAAAATTTCTAAGTTTATTTTGCCTCACCATACAGGTTTGACAAGTCCTCCTGACTTCTGTCTAATATTTAGCCTAGTTGCTTCTGCTAAACTGACTTACTTTGTTTCAACTATCTTAAAATATTTCTATTTTCTACTTCTCTGGAAAAAATAAAAAGGTAAAAGAGGTAAAACTAAAGAAACCCAGATTTGGAGTAAATTTCTATCATGTAAAAATGAAACAACAGTTAAAGACTATTCTCTCAATAATGAAAACCAAATAAGACAATCCTCTCTCCTGGAACCCCATGAAGAATTTCATGAATAGTATTTGATGATAAAGACCCCCTAGCCAAGCTGCAACTTTTACAACTTGCTTCTGGAAGTGAATACTCCAAAACTATTTTATGACATATTTTTAATCAAAAACATTTGAGAACAAATATTTCAATATATTTCCCATGAAAAATGCAAATTTTTCTAAATATATGAGGAAGATTAAAAATGAATAAAAATAAAATGGAAAGATTTTCACACTGTATGAAAATTATAATATGTGACAAGAAAAAGCTGTCAGATTCAAATTTCAGGTCATTGGCAAATAACTTTAAAAAGACTGAACTTCAAAAGTCTAAATTTGTTCAGTTGTTAAATGGACTAACTAAAACATGGATTGATAATATATTTTATAGCTATTCATAAATTAAATGATATAAACATTAATAAATAAACTATTATATATGTAGTCAGTCACATTTCTCTGAGGCAAAATTTTGTGTGATTTCTGAAAACTGCTTATTTGGTAGTTTTATCACATTAAAAAAAGGCTTCTCTCAAGTAAAAATATATTTAGACTTACCATTTTTTTTTCTCTAACTTTACTTTTTTGTGTGTTTTGATGAATGCTTTTGGCTTCTTAAAAAGAAAAAAAAAGAAAAGAAAAAATAATTCTTAAGTTTTCTTTAGGTTTTCATTTGTGTACTTTTGGTGTACATAAAACAACGAAACAAAACAAACAAACAAAACAATGATTACTTGTAAAGTTAAATCACCTTAAAGTGCATAAGCATTCTAATGTGAACCATATAAAAAAGTGCATTGAGAGAGGTAATACTGAGAGGATATACAGTTTCTTACACATCCAGAAATATCTACAAGATTGTTTCATTTTTACTTTTTCCTTAACCATTATTTTCCCTAAAGTAGTTTTTTGGTACTTGTCCTTTAATTACAGGCAAAGGGTGGACTAATGATTGCGGGAAACAGAGACTCCATTAGCTTGATTGGTACCCTTTGGCTGATAGACATAATATTCTTAATCTAGAGTACTTCACACAGCCAATCTCTACTAATGAAGAATCGCTACATGTGTATCTATGGCTTTCCTGAAATACTTATTCTCTTTATAAAGAATTAGACAGAAACAGGTAGAACGTGAAAAATCTATCATTAAGTGCAGCAAAAAAGCCATTCGGATCATAATCCCAAGCATTAAAAAAGAGATAATGAGCCTCACCGAAAAATAATCTTACGTATGTACATATGTCTTCAACTTACTTCAAATGGGGAAGAGAAACAGTTTAAAATGCTCCAACTGACATATAATGACTTTCTCCTAAAGGAAATACCACCTCCATAAATATTCAAATAGGGTGCTTGTGTAAGCATTCCACCATTAAGTGACTCCCTTTTGCCTCTGATAATATATATATTTTTCAGATTTAGATTTCAGAAATTAATAGCCTAATCTAAAAGCCTTTTAATAGAAGAGAAGAAATGAAGAAAACTAACATTTTTTTAAAAGTTATCTCAGTACTTCTCCATACAAGTTTTTCCACATTTAAGAGGTCAGTGACATTGAAATGTCTATGAGTACTAATTACTACTTTAAC
>PVKE010001061.1:0-48678 GCA_004027555.1 Craseonycteris thonglongyai
CCCATCCTCCATCCCCCATTGCCCACCCCTCCATCCCCCCATCCCCCCACCCCTAGGGTCATGGGAGGACCACATGCCTGTCAAGAGCTTGGGCACAGGGTCCGGCTCACAGGAAGGTCCTAGCAAGTGGGTGCTGCTACCACCAAGAAGAAGCCGGGCTGGCTTCTTGTGTTGTCTAGAAATGGGACGTCGCTGGAAGGAGACGGTCGCCGGTGTGGTTAGTCCAAGGGAGAAAGGCTCCTCACCCGGACCACTGCGACTCCAAGGCTGCGCACAGTGCCCGCCCGCGTATGTTGCACAAACCGTCCATACATGTATAGATTTGACAAGTAATTGAGCATCTCCTCTGTGCCGGGCACTGTCCCAAGGCCAGGATACAGGGGTGACAAGACACAGATGGCCCCTGGCTTCAAGGAGCTTACTGTGTGGTGGAGAAAGACAACCAGTGAGCACTCAAATAATCTCAGAGATAAGTACGTGCTGTGATGAACAGGAAGCCTCGTCATCGGCTGGGGACAGCTGGGGCAGGGGGCTGCTTCGGGTAAGGGGCTGGGGCTGGGAGCAGCCCCTCTAGAGAGCTGACACCTGACTGAGACCCAATGGGGAAGAGGCCCTGGGCACAGGGCAAGAGCAGGCCAGGCAGGAGGGGCAGCGTGTGTCAAGGCCCTGTGGTAGGGAGCGACTCAGCCACGAGGTAACGGAACGATGAGGACAGCGGAAAAGGATGGAGCTGGGGGTGGCGGGTGCAGTCAGGGTTCAACTGACTCCTACATCTGTGTTCCCGTAGCCGCCTCTCTTTGGGGTATCAGGGTTCAGCCTCTGTGTCCCAGGTGCCAAGAGCCAGATTGACATGTGGCCCCCAAACCCGGGTATCGCCTCTCAGTGACAGGCACTTTCCATGAATAAAAGTGATCCGGACAACTTACACAAGTATATATAATATGCACACACACACCCACATGCACGCAGGTGGCTGGGCCACCGGGCAAGTTAGGGACATGGGGACTGAGCCAAGCACACAACCTGTACTAGAAACCCCGTGCTCAGTCATGTGTGCACACTGAACCCCACTCCCCGTGCTCACAGTCACGTGTGCACGCTGAACCCCACTCCCCGTGCTCACAGTCACGTGTGCGCGCTGAACCCCACTCCCCGTGCTCACAGTCACGTGTGCGCGCTGAACCCCACTCCCCGTGCTCACAGTCACGTGTACGCGCTGAACCCCACTCCCCGTGCTCACAGTCACGTGAGCATGCTGAACCCCACTCCCCGTGCTCACAGTCACGTGTGCGCATTGAACCCCACTCCCCGTGCTCACAGTCACGTGAGCTCGCTGAACCCCGCCGCCTGTGTTCACAGTCACGTGTGCACACTGAACCCCACTCCCCGCGCTCACAGTCACATGTTCACACTGAACCCCACTCCCCGTGCTCACAGTCACGTGTGCGCATTGAACCCCACTCCCCGTGCTCGCAGTCACGTGTGCGCGTTGAACCCCACTCCCCGTGCTCAGTCACGTGTGCGAGCTGAACCCCACTCCCGGTGCTCACAGTCACGTGTGCGAGCTGAACCCCGCCACCAGTGCAGGGGTACCAGGAGCAAACGAGGATGGAGCACATAACTCTTTATAAGCCTGAAAATCTGTCGTTCTGAGAACTACATTTGTTTTTTATCTTCCACGTTATTTCTAAGGAGAACCTAATATGCAGCTAGAGCCAGAAAAATGCAGGTCCTTTCACCAGCTTTCCAGACATCCTGGAAAATGGCCTCATGAAGCCCAGGTGAATGCAGCGAAAGTTCTGGAACAGAACTACCCAGCGGGGTGGGAGGGGGCGCGAGGTGTGGACAGGCAGGCCCTCTGAGCAGAGCCCTCCTGTGTTTGTTTTTGGTGGAGGTGGCGGTGGTTTAGAAAACAGAGGCCGTTGTCCTCACAGACACATAAATTATAAATCATATTTTATTTGCCCCTCCTCCCTCTCCTCTCCTCTTTTTCCTACTGTGGTCTCTCTTAGAGATAGGAAATGCAAAACAAAAAAACAAACAAAACAAACCACATCTGAAGGCATCTTCGTGCTTGTGCACAGAAACACAGAGGCTGTGGAGGCAGGTGTGCGGGGGCCCTGGCGCTGGCCGGGCACCTGTCAGCCCGCAACGCAGATGCTTTTCCTGTCGGCCCTTCAGACGGGCAGCGGGGCAGGCGCCCCTGCTCTCTGGCCTGGGGCGCTCCCAGAGGGCTCTGCCATGTGCCCTGGGGTGGGGGGCAGAAGTCTGGACTCCCCCTCCCCAGCGCAGTCCCCGTGTGGGCGGAGAGAGGATGAAAACGGAGGCCAGACCTGCTTACTTGTCTCTGGGTTACAGGTGGGTTCCGTGAGGAAGGCGCAGGAAGCTATTGGCCGGCCCCGGACTCACAGGCAACAGGCTCTCCACCATCCCTGGGCGCAGGCTTTGTAAACGGCATTGTCTGAAAATCAAGTGTAAAGCATTATACTAGAGGCAAAATGTCATTTGAAAAATCAGCACCCCCTTAATCTAACATTCACAGGTAACAATTGTTGGATGTTTACACTGTAGCAGATGCTTTACACGTGTTTACTCTCTTAACCCAGTGAGAGAGGCAGGGTTACTGTTCCATTGTACAGATGAGGAGACTGAAGCCGCGGCTGTTAAACACTCTGCTAGAGGTTAGTCCTCCTGCCTTGTTTCCAGCGCCTGGCACCCAGGAGGCATCTGGGGAACATGTATACCAGCGGGAGCTTGGCTGGTTGGTTAGCTGGGTGCCTGGCTAATGGGACTGGTGAAGCTGCAAAGGGCCCACCCAGTCTTGTGTCAGCAGACCCAGGTTCCAACCCCAGCGCAGGCATTTCCTAGTCTCGGGGCCTGTGGAAATTCCTCCCCCACACCGTATGCTGCGGGTTCCCTCAGAGATGGACATAGGAATGGCCCCGCCTTATAGGGTTTTGACTATGGATTGAGGAGCTAAATGCACATGAAAAACCTGGTGCATATTGGGTACTTAATAACGGTTTCTGGGGATGCTGGGATGGCTCAGCAGGCTGAGTGCTCATCTTGCAGCCACAGGGTTCAAGGATCGTATTCCAGCCCCAGCCTGTGCAGACCAATATGCTGAGCTGGGGAGTGCCCCCAGTTCGGTTATCACAGGGACAAGCTTCTCATGCAGGAGGCCCCCGGCCCAGTCACTGCTCTGGTCGGCACCTGTGGAATGAAACCACATCGAAAACTAATGTACAACTATGGAGACTGCTCTGGACCCTCCCCCTTCTCTCTGTCTGTCTCTCTCTGTCGAAAACAATAAAAATAAATCTTTAAAAATAAAAATAAATAACAGTTGCTGCAACACTGACCCCTGGCTGTGAGGGAAGCTTTGCAAACAGTTTGAAACGCGGGACACCAGCCGTGCCACACGGACATCCGCTTGCAGGACTCAGGACGTCTGGCCACACTCCAGGCAGCAGCACGGACAGACACCTGCTGGAGAAGCCACGGCTCAGGTCCCTGCAGCTGCACATGAAGCCTGTTCCCCACCTGAGTAACGTGCATCTTCCTGCAGGAGCCACTGGGCTTGTGGCGAAGCCGGCCGTTCTCTACGGCACAGGAGATGTGCTTTGAGTAGCAAAACTCATGCTGCATTGTCATGCGGTCGCCTACAAAACTGGACCGAGTCGCAAGGGCCTGCACTGGGGAAAGGTCCCCTGAGGCCCACATCTCGGGCATCCTCCCAGGGTCTGCTCGCCAGACAGGCGGCACGAAGCATGAGCATCTCCCGGGGGCTTGTGAGCGAAGTGAAATCTCAGACCCTCCCCCGCACCCGCGTGTTAGTGAGACCCCAGGAGACTGAGGCACATGCCAGGTGACAGTTGAGGCGCTCTGTGGGATGATGCCCTAACGCCCTAGGAGGGCCACCTGAGTTTGAAACAATGCTCTGGGCACAAGGATGAGGGCACGGCTCCTCTGCCCGGGCATGTCCTGAGCTGCTTCCGGAAAGAAGTGTCCTCTGCTAGGGGTTGGAAGGAGATTAAAGGAGGGAGGAAGAATGTTCCAGACAAAGGAGCAAAGCGTGGAGATGGTAAAGTGAGGGGCGGGGGCAGATGGGGGCTCAAGAACTGCAAGTGGGAAATGCGTTGCTGGAAAACTGGCTCAGGTGTTTCTGCCCATCTCTGCCCGGAGCCCAGGCGCCCGCTACAGACCATCTCGGGGCCGCTTCCATTACAGCTGCGGGGTGGACTTCGCTCCTTCAACCGGGGCTGCGAGTCTACGTCTAATAGTACCTCAGAGCTTCTGCATAACCTTACCTGCCTTATTTCACTTATTCTTCAGAACAACTCGGCGAGAAGGTTCTAGAGAAGCAGAAGAGCAGAGCAGTGAAGAGCATATCATGGTCAAAAGTTACAGTTAATTTACTTATCCATAGCTTCAAGTTTCCTCCTCTATAGAATGGAAATAATAATAGTATGTACTTCATGGGGCAGCGGACCCCAACCTTTTTGGCACCAGGAACCAGTTTCGTGAAGACAATTTTTTCACGGACCATAGGGAGGAGGGCTTTGGGATGATTCAAACACCCGATGCAGCTTAATTGTCACCACTCACTGATAGAGTTTTGATGTGAGTCTGCAAGCAATTGGTTTATGATGGTCTCTGTGCAGGCAAACCCCTCTGCTCATGTTCATCTGTATTTGCAGCCGCTCCCCAGCGCTAACATCACCACCTCAGCTCCACCTCAGATCATCAGACATTAGATTCTCATAAGGAGCGCACAACCTAGATCCCTCTTGTAAGAGTGCAGTTCCCAACAGGGTTCACACTCCTGTGAGAATCGAATGTCTCTGCTGATCTGACAGGAGGCGGAGCTCAGGTGGTCATGTGAGTGATGGGGAGGGGCTGTAAATACAGATGAAGCTTCGCTTGCCTGCCTCTCACCTACAATTGTGTGGCCCAGTTCCTAACAGGCCACGGACTAGTACAGGTCTGGGGGTCGGGGACCCCTGCCTTGGGGGACAGAACTGCTCCAGACTGAGAACCATGAAAAACCAGAATTTCCCCAGGGTGACCAGGAGGAGAGAGGGGGTGACTTCAGCACAGGAGGCTGCAGTGGGGACTTTGAAGTCCCCAGCCCAGATGCAGGGAGCGCACCCAGACCAGGAAAGGTGGCTGGGCCTAGCCAGCGAGGGGCAGGGGCCTGCTCCTGCCGGTCATTGCCGGGTGCAGATGTGGTTCAGCTTTTGCCAGATCTGGAAACTCATGAAGAGAAGCCAGAAATCCTTTTTGTCTTTTATGTGAAATCCCCAGATTCTTCAATGTTGGCAACTAATGTGAATTTTTTAAGAACATTGTGGGAAAAACAAAATATGCCTGTGAGCCAAATGCGGGCTGCTGGCTGCCAGTTTTTGCAGCCTTTCCTGTACCCAGCTCCCATCCTAGAAGCTTCGGGCAGCTCACATTCTCCCAGAGCCTACGGGTCCCCATCCTCTCTGCAATCGTTTGTCTTAGACACCACACCCAAGTCCCGTGCTGGACAGTCCCTGCCCACGTGGGCCATTCCAACCCCTTAGAAAGCCCAGTTCCAAGAAACTGGATGGTTCTAAATTCCCAGGGAAGACAGACTCTGGGAAGTACCCCAGGAAGGGGGTTAAGAAGCCCGAGCTTATGCCAGGTCTGGCATGAATGTGCTATGTGACCTTGAACAATCACTCTCCCTCTCTGGGCTTCAGTTTCCTCCTCCGTCAAATGTTTGTAGGATGAAGAAAGAGAAAGGAGGCTGAATGCATGTTCCCTGCTCCTGGGATGTGGGCCAACTTGTCCTCCCTCAGACTGGCCTGGACACTCTGGTTCCGGTAGCCTGCATTTCACAGTGTGGGGTCTGGGTTGTCCTGCATGGTCTCTCTCCACTGTGCACTTAGATGTTTGGTGCTAGATGCTGCTCTGAGGGCGGAACCCACCTCCTGTCACGGGGGAGGGTCAGCATGTCCGCACCTCGCAGGATGTTCGCATGGCCCCAGCAGGGCTCAGGTGGGCAAGCTGGCACCTGGCCTGGCACAGTTTCCCAAAAGGTCCCGTGGCTGCCAAGAGGCTTTGGTAGGCTGATGGGAGCAGAGCGTGTCTGGGAGACCTTCATATCTGACCTCCTAGTTGTAGCAACGGGGAAGCTGGGGCCCACAGAGGGAAAGGGAGCTGCCCAGGGTCACCCCACCCACAGAACAAGCACCCACCTCTCCTGACACCCTGCCCAATGTGCCTTCTGATCTAACACGTTGGGGTCTCCCGGGCAGGGGCAACTGGTGAAATATACAGACAGACGGACGGACCCAGGACAGGCACTTTGCCTGCCGCTAACCATGACCTCAGCCCACAGTGGTGGTGTGACCTCCATGCCTGAGTGAGGGGGGCAGGGGTAGCACAGTAAGGAGCAGTGGGGACCGCAGGGGGTTGGGGGCGGGGGACACACTGCTACCGTGGGTGATGGAATCAAGGGTCACTATGACCAGACTTCCTGATTTTCCAAAGGAAAGCTAAGTATCTGAATTGTTATTTATTTATTTTTTGGGGGGGTATAAATTATCCTAAGGTTACCATGTTGGCAACTAAGTTTTAAGTGTGTATCAGTAAAGTGCTAGAAAAATAAAACACACTCACAAACCACGTTTGGTTCTGGGGCCACCAGTTGGCAACCTCTGCTCCCTTCTCTTGCCCTCGGTTTACTTAAAATGGGTGTAATAACAGTATCTACCCCTCTTTCATAGGGTGGTTGAGAGGTTAAATAAGATGAGGCCACTAGAGGGCCCAGTCATACCCCTGGGCCGCTAGTAAATAGTAGCTGTTGTTTATTAAGACCTGGGACACCTTTCTCAGGAGAAACAAGCTTAGGGCAGGGCAACTGGGCGGCCCCCAGAACTCGGGACCTCGCTATCGATCCACACGTCCCACGGGGCCCTTGCTATGAGCCTACCTGACACCACAGGGATAGATCCATGTGAGACCCATCGCTGCTTTGAATTTATGGCCCGGGGAGGTGAGATTAGATCCACTCAGCAGCTTGTGGGGCTCTTTCACCCCAGAAATCCCTGGGTGTCCCTCCCCTGGGGCCCCCGATTTGGGAGAAACAATCCACTTTCAAAGATCAGGTCTTTAAAAACGAGACGGAGCTTCTCTCACATTTAGCAACACACGTGTTTGCCTGTTTTCATGAGAAACTTCAGGGGGAAGGTGCTAGTCCTTCCTACGTATGTTCGACAAATCTGCCTCCTGAAACCAGTTCCAAAGATATTTAAAGGACAGTTCTGGGAAAAGAGAATTGAGAAGCACTTCTAATGAGTCCTGTTGGGACCAGAGGCCACTCCGGACTTCTGCCCTGAGCAGCCGGAGACCAGGGCCTTGGGTCACACTCCCTGGTGCCCATCCTTAGGCTTGGCCCACGCTGGGGCAGCTGGGGGTCAAAGTCAGGCCCCGTCCCGGCTTGGCTGGGGGCCCTTGCAGCCACAGAACCCCCTCATCTGCCTGTGTGGTGGTCGTGGAGGCCCTGCGGGCGCTGCCTGCTAAGTTGGAGAAGCCGGGTCCCTCTGGCTGCCGAGCCAGTTCTGGCGGGCTGGCGGGCCCGCAAAGCCCGTAATTACCGGAAAGCAGCCGCCGGCGTGTGCAGACAGGCCTCCCGGAGCCCGGGCAGGTGGCCTCCTGACAAGGGAGGGCCCAGGAGCTTGGACTCCGGGTGCAGAAAGCCATCGGGGCGGGGGGATGGGTGGTTATGTAACTAGGACACTATGGCCACCGAGAAAATGACCTTGTTACGCTCCACTGCCTCATTCCGCCCACTCAGAAGGGCATGAAGGCCTCGCTTGCTTGGCCCTCAACTTTGTCGGCATCAGGGTTACCTGGAGGGATGTTCAGACTGTCACCCCACCCCCAACCCCTCACCCCCAGGCTCTGACTCAGGAGGTTGGGGGTGGGGCAGGGAATTTGCATTTCCCATAAACACATGGGGATGCTGCTATGGTGGCTGGCACTGGGGCCACACTTTGGGAACCACTGCTCCAGAGCTTAGTGAAGTCAGCGTGCCTGGGCCCCTGATTGCTGTGTGCCCCTGGGCAAGCGTCTGAGCCTCTCTGGACTCCTGTTTTTCTCAGAAGGAGAAGCCAGCTTTGTCTCTGAGCAGGGAAACCCCATCTGAGGGTTGAGATGCCTCACTACTATTTGCAGGTTGCTCAGAGATCTTCCTATGAAAGCCCCAGGCCGCTGCCCAGGGTTCTTAACCCGCTTGTAGCCACTGTGGGAGCTGAGTTGCTCGAGGAGAGAGGGATGCTTTAAGCTTTAAAGGGGCGTGCCAGACCATCGCCTCTGGGCCTCGGCACTTGCCCTGTGTGCAAGCACCTTGAAGCTGTTCAGGAGCCTGGTCTTGGTGTTGGGGTGCAGGAGGCAGAGGCTCACTGCGCCCCCATGATGAGGCATGTGTGGCATGAGGAGTATCTGCCAGCTGCTCTCCTTCCTCGTCTGAACAGCAGGTGGACTGTAGCTCCCTACACGCTGGGGTCCCGTTGCCTCTCCCCACAGGACCGAGGACGGGAGTGGACTCCCGGCAGAGGCCACGTGCCGACCGACCCAATGAAAGGACAGGCAGGCGAGCAAAGCACCCACTCCTGAGCTGGCCCCGCAGGCTGCCTGGCCGTCTGGCCCTCCACAGTGACGCGGGCTTCCCCGCCAACGGTCTCCCTTGTCCCTCACAGAACAGACTTGGGAGATCGGCAAGTATTTTCTACCCCCATTTCACAGGTGGGGAAACTGAGGCCCCAGGAAGGTGGCCTGGCCAGTCCATGAAGGGCAGATCCAGAAAGAAAAGGGTAGAGCCCCATGCTGAAGACCCCCCTTCTGGTGATGGCAGTGGAGATG
This sequence comes from Craseonycteris thonglongyai, assembly GCA_004027555.1. Classification (NCBI taxonomy): domain Eukaryota; kingdom Metazoa; phylum Chordata; class Mammalia; order Chiroptera; family Craseonycteridae; genus Craseonycteris; species Craseonycteris thonglongyai. The sequence continues at coordinate 8,896 of PVKE010001061.1, forward strand.
GAGCTGGGGGGGAGGGGAGAGAGGAATCCAGGCCCTTCCTGGTTCTGGGAGGAGGGCGGGGCCCGCTGGGAGGCGCTTGAGGAATGCCAGAAGTTGTTTCTCCTCTGCAGAACCTGCCAGCATTTCCCACGGGCCTGCCTCGGGCCTGCCTTAGGCCCTCTTTGTGTCACACGCTGGCACGCCTCAGGTGTCCCTGGCAGGCTGGCCTGCTCTGCCCAGTGGTTTCCCTCTGAGGCCCAGTACAGTGCCTGGCACACGTATAATCAGCATTTGTGGGGCCAACGAATGACTAAGCGAAGACCGACTTGGTTGAAGTACTCCTTCTATACTGTGTGATCTCAGACAAATCCTTTCCTCTCTCTAATCCTCGGGTTCTTCATCTGCCAAACCCTCATCATCATAGCTGTGATGATCATCAACAGCAATGGCATAGTCAGGAAGAGAATAGGCTCTGGAGCCAGAACTGCCTGCGTCTGAAACCTGGCTCCACTGTGTGCAGCTGTGTGACATCAGGCAACCCACTAAACCTCTCTGTTCTCTGGTATTTTCCCTTGTTGACCAAGTGAGGATAATGATAGTATAATACAGAGTATTGTGGGGATTAAAATGGGCCAAGTGTGTAACGTGCTCTGTCTAGTGTTACTAACACCTCTTAGCAATGATGACTACATCTCTGCACATTGGAAACTAAAGAGTAACATTTAAGTAACGAGTGGAGTACCAGGCACAGAGGCGGAAGTGCGCGGTAAATAGTAACAATTATCCTTATCTTGGACATTCACTGGCCCCTGGCCCTCTGTCTCTTGAATCACACATAGGAAGTGGAGACACGGGGTCTCAAGAATACAATGCTGGGCCTAGAGGTCCCCATTCCCAGAAGCCACCAAACCAGGGTTTAATGGGCCCCTGTTGGGGAAGGTGAAGTACCACCAGTGGCCACCGGGGGCAGCAGAGGCTCCATCCTGCTCAGCTCTCTGAGTCCAGTCTTTAACCAATTGGCTATTCCACTCTGCCCAGAGGCAGACATCCTTATAACCCCAATGGGGGAGGCATTTCCCCAGAGAATACCCCTCCCTTCGGAGGGTTAAACTCTCAACCCTACATGTATCAGCCAAATCATCTTGAGTGAGCCCCTTGGCTCCCTAAACCTCAGTTTTCTCATCTGGGACATGGGAATAGGGTGGTTTAGAAACTTTAGAGGGTTGAATGAGCTAGAAAGGACAGTGCCTGGGGGAAGGAGAGTGCTCAGTCAATGACACCTGTTGCCAAGGTAGCATCATGGTTATTAGCATGGATGCAGCTAGCTTGAGTCCGGCCTGCATCACTCACTGGCTGTGTACCTGTGGGTTAGTGACTTGACTTCTCTGTGCCTATCTCCTCATCTGTAAAATGCGGGTGATTGATAATCATAGTACATGTATCTCCTGGGGTTGTTGGGAGGATTAAATGAATGTGTAAATCAATAGAGTAAGTGCTATGTAAATGTTTGCCAGTCTTATTATAAGTGGTAGTACTTTTAATGTTACTGTTTTTATTCTGAATGAGCTGCAACATTTTAAACCTCCTTCAGAGACCGCCCTGCTTGATAGAAACTCTCCAACCAGGGCTTTAGAGGAGGCAGGAGAGGTGCGGGGCTGTGGATAAGGGAGGACTGTTTTACTTTGTTGCAGTTGAGAATCTAACTTAGGCCCCAAGACCATCTGACAGGCAGGGCGCTGAAGCCAGCTGCGCTCTGTGAAAACGCTGCAGCGCTGGGCTAAGCCGCCCTCCAGGGCAGGGCCTTTGGAAGCCCCCAGAGGGGATCAGAATCTTCTTCGCCAGGACATGTGGGGCCCCAGAAAGACCATCAAAGAGTACAGTTGAGCCTGTGACAGACATACAAAAGTCTCCAGCCAGGAAGGCCTTGCCAAGACAGATGGCAGGATGGACCTTCGATAAAATCTTTCATCCCCTGCCCCCAGGGCAAAGGTATAAATGCGTTTGAAGGAAAAGCCCCGTCTAATCCTTCCCGCTGCACCTGTGCCCCAGAATCCCGCTTGGATGGCCACGGGAAGATCAGCACCACCGCCACTGGTGGCCTCGGCCCCAAGGCATCCCAGAGCCTGCCAGAGGACTGCCAAGAACTTTGGCGCCCCAGGAGCAGATTGAAGGTCGCACGTGTCCATGGAAGTAGCAGGCCGCGCTTATCCGGCTTAGAAGCAATGGACATGTCACCAGGGCTGCCTCTGGAAATGTCCCTCAAGCCCACTTTGTGAGGGTCTCCCCTGTGCCAGGCACCATTCAGAGCTCTCCATGAGCCTCTGGTCAGTGAAATCTCCCACCACAACCCTACGAGGCAACCGCACCATGATCATCTCCATTTGACAGAGGAAGGGCCTGAGGCTTCCAGGGCCGAACTCGTTTGTCCAAGATCACACACTAGTGAGGATTTGAGTCCTGGTCACTCTGCCTCCACAGAATGTGTCCCCAGCCTCCTGGGGCAGGAAGCCCCCTCGATGGCCCTCAATGACCCCTGCCTCCTGGTATTCCCAGCTTCTTGTAATCCTTCCCACCAATGTGGGCAGGACCTAGTGACTCACGTCTAAGGGACAGATCAGGTGAAGGTGAGGATGTCATTTCTAGGTTAGGTTACAGACAGTGGCTTTCTTCTTGTGCACACCCTCTCTTGCTCTTTCCTGGAACCCTGTCAGGGAGCAAGCTGCCGTTTTGTGAGTAGATCTAACCCTCTGTAGCAAGGAACTGAGGGCAGCCTCTGGCCAACAGCCATGTGAAGAGCTGGGTTTTTCAGTGCAACACCCCGCGAGGACCTGAACCTGGCCAGGAGCCACATGAGTGACCTTGGGAGTGGACCCTCCCCACTTTGAGCCTTGAGTTGACTGCAGCCCCGGCTGACAAGTGACTAGCCTGATGAGCCACCCTGGATTCCTGATCCACAGACGCTGAGAGAGAATGAACGCTGGTGGTTCGAAGCCACTGACTTTGGGGGTGATTTGATACGCAGTGACGGGTAACCAATCCACTTGCTGTCGCTACTAGCAACACACACAACATACCCACACAACCCCCATGAGAAGGATGAACAGGAGCGACTGGACCGGAGCAGGCAGAGCTGGGGAAGCTCTGTCACATCCACTGAGCCAGCTCTGCGTTTTGCTCTTGCAGCGGAGGGCGCCCAGATGCACAGGCAGAAGGCCCCTCTCCCAGGGTCACACACCGGCTAGCAGGGGCCTGATGTCACTGTCGAGGTGCCCAGACTCCTGGGAACTGTCACCAGGCAGGAGTTCACGGGGGCATTACCCACAAAGCTGTGTGGATTCCGAGGAACCCAGAGTAGCCACCTTGTCTTGGCTCCAGGTGTTTGGAAAGAGTGCAGTCACGCTGGCTGGAAGATCTCAGTAGAACGGCTACAAATACTCAAACCACAGCCAAGAAAGAAAAAAAAAAAAAAACCTGAAAAATTCCAGGGGGCTCAAGTATCCAACTGCAGGCGGATGCCAAACTTGGTAGGGTCCTTTAATGCAGTGTTTCTGGGTTTTGTTCCTTCAGCCAAATATTTCTTGTCGTTTTTCTCCTGCAACCCAAAGGCAGTTTCCTTAGGAATGAGGGGCCACTGTGAATAGGGACTGCACTGGATCCCTTGTGTCCCTGTCACCAGACTCCTTTGTGTTTTCTTCGGTGGCACCCTGTCAGCCTGAGGTCGGGGTTGTGGGGACCCCGTCTGGCCTCAGAGCCCAGGACCAGAGGAACCCTTTGGCTGGACCACCCATGTCCCCCCTGAATTCCCACTAGGCCCCTGCTCCCTACTGAGATGTCCTGAGCCCTGAATGGGGACAGTTCCCCCATCCCACATCCGCTCTTCCTGCTGCTTTGCAGAGGCTTGGAGAAGGGCAGAGCGAGCCAAGTCCCAGGCCCTACGTCTCCAGCATCGCTTCCCAGCATCCCCTGGGGAGGCTGGGCAAGTCATCTGGGAGGAGGACCAGCTCCTCATGTGCTGATCCCAATGCAAAGTGAATGTGCAAGGAGACCCCGCATCAAAACCGAATTAAGAAATCAAGGCAGTGACCCCGGAGCATGAACCCAAGCACAGGGCCCTTCTGGGCAAGTTGCACCCTCAGAAGCTGGCCCGGACTTGGGGTCTCCAGTAAAACCCATGCTGAGTTATCCTTCCTGGAGGGGCTGCCAAGTTGAAGTGGGTTGTCATGTCTTGACTCTTGGATCTCTATTGCAGAACCCAGCGGAAACGTCTGCTGGCCCCAGGGCATCCTCCTAGTCAGGACCATACCTCCAGGAAGAAATACCGCCCAGCCAAGGCAGATGGTTTTCTGACAGGTTGCAGGCTGCTGCTGCTCCCAGAGTTTTGTCTGCTAGCAGAGTTGTGAGCAGAGAGATGGAGGGACCGACGCTGATGGGGGCCTGAGCAGTCTGAGAACCCCCGCAAAGCCAGGGAAGGCGGGCCCAGCTGCCGTAGGAGGATGTCCTGGTTCTGAGTGTGGAGATGCCATCCACAGCCAGGCCAGTTTTGCCGAGCGAGGAGGGCAGCAGAGATTCACCCGGGCTGTGGGCTTGGGAGATGCAAGCAGAGCGCATGTGCAGAGGCTGCAGGAGAGCCGTGAAGTTAACACTGGTGGCCAAGGGGCTAGATAGAAACTTCCAGACATGCACATTTACTTTGTCGTTCTTTCTCCTCCCTCTCCTTTTCCCTCTCCTCTTTCTCCTGAAGTTTCAAAGAGTTGTCAACACTTGAAACTTAAGATTTCGCTTCAAAATTCATATCCCTCGTGGCTCTAAAAAAATAAAGTAGAAGCTTTGGTAACGCCAGAGCCACATTCCTGCAGGACAACAATCTACTTCCTGTTCTGTAGGGGCTGGTGGCCTCCTGCTTGCCACAGTCCCCACCATTCCCTAAAGTCTCCCTGACACAGAATCCCAGTGATGGGTGCTGCTGTTTTCTGGTCACGGAGTTGGGAGGAATGCGCGTGCCGTTATCAAAAGTGAGGAAACGGAAGGTGGACCAAGCGTTCCACGTACTTCAAGAAATAATTGAAAAGAGCACGTTCCTTTGTGGAAGCGAAGAGCCTTCCTGTGTGTGTAACATGCAAAGGGCGTCGAAGTCCAAAGACTACAACCTCTGAGCTCTTAGGAAACAAACCACAGCGCTCCCCAGCCAGCCCACCTCCCTCGTTCATGGTCCTGGTTGGGTCCCTGAGGACGTAGAAACAGACTCTGGACCAGACGTCTCCAGAATGCAAGGGCAGCCGAGCTTCTCCACCCACCAGGGTGCAGAGCAATCTCTCTTTTGTTCTGTTCTGCCTGTTAGCTCTGCAAAGGCGGAGGACTTGGGGACCCCTGTCCCCTCTCCCTTGCTGTGAGGTCCGCTTCCTTCCCCCAGCCCGGTGTGGGTGTTTAACCCTCTGGGTAGCGTTCTTCCCCAGCTGGGCACACCTCCACGGGGCAGTCTGGGTTCCAGCTGACGGAAGGGAGGCTGAGGCAGCCCCGCGGACCTCTGCAGCTGGGCCAGTTGCCCAGTCATGGGGAGGGTAAGGAACATGTTGGGGTGGAAGCTGGGAAGGCCATGATGGATGGTGGCCAGACCACAGAGCTTGCCGACAGGCGGGGCTCCTTGCCCACAGACAGGAAAGTGACAAAGTGAAAGGCTTTAGAGACCTGGTGGAGAAAGGAATTCGGTTCCCACAGCTTTTATTGGAGAGCCATATGCCAGTGACCTAGAAATTCCCAGAGCTGCAGCCCTGGCCGTCGGTGGGAGCCGGGGTTACGGCACCAGGCCTGGGGAGGCTGGGGTGCATGCAGGCTGCCTGGAAGGGGAGGCTGGGGACCCCATGTAGAGTGTGTGACTCTCCACCTGGCCTGGAGCCTTGGCTTCCCGGGTGTACAATTGGGGAGGGGGCGGACCTGCCTCCTGGAGCCTGGGGAGGTATTCAGTGCTTCTAAAGAGCATCAGAATCCCCAGCTCACAGGGTCTCAGAGGTGCTACCCACTTGACAGTGAGTGCAAACTGCCAGCCACAGGGGCATCCACTCCAGCGAGTGGGTTCAGATCTGCACTTCCTACAGGGCTTGTCTGGCTGAGTAACCGGCGCCCCAGCCACTCCCAAAGTCCAGGCCCTGACGCGCCTGCCATATGGCTGCCTTAGAGGGGCGTTGGGCAGCAACGCTGATGATGAATGGACTGGGCATTACTGTTGTCCCATTTCATAGATGGGGAAACTGAGGGTTGAGGACTTGAGGTGCCCCCCAGATCACAGCTTCCTCATGGGTATGGGCCATGTCAGCTTTCTTCCCCACCAGCCCAACGCGTGGCCTCAGCCTTATATTCACACACAGGACGACTGGTCGTGCGGGACAGGTGTGTGGCCCAGCCCTTGGGCTGCCCGCTCATTCTGCCCTCTCACGGCCAGTGGCTGGGACTTCAGCCCGCCTGTCACAACACTTGTCTGTCGGAGAGCGCAGAGATGCCAACAGGGGCGCCAGGCAGCCATCCATCCCCCCTGACGACCCGGGTTCGGGCCTGTCACTTCCGACCGCTGTGACACGGGCCATCTTTCTAACCCTGTTGAGTCCAGGAATGGCCATGCTGGGCACGCAGCGATGGCCGGGGCCGGGCGCACACAGGAGCGACGAGGCGGGCGCTCCCGGAGGCGTTCGGGCTAGTCTGGGCGCCGCGGAGGGCCGGGGGCGTGGCGGGGCGGGCCGGGGGGCGTGGCCGGGGCGTGCCGGGGGCGGGGCCGGCCGGGGGCGTGGCCGGGGCGGGGCGAGCGGCCGGCCCTCCGCGGTCCGGAAGGAACGGGAGGAGGGGCCGCGGGAGTGAGAGTCGCTCCCACGTGAGAGGCTCCGCGGCCAGATTCCTCGCGTGCGGCGGCCGCGGACGGCCCGGCGGCCCGGCCGGACGGAGAGCGCTGGTCCGGCGCGCGCGGGCGGCCGGGCGGGAGGCGGCGGCGGAGCTCGGCTGCGCCCCGATGCGGCGGCGGCCCCGGGGGCCGTGATCCCGGCGCCCGCGGTCGGAGCCCCCCACCCCCGCGCCGCCCCGGGCAGCGCCCCCCGCCGGGCACGCGGCATGCGGGCGGCCGACTCGGGCACCTGGGAGCGCGTCCGCCAGCTCTCGGCGCAGGACGAGCCGGCGGCCTCCTGCGGGGCGGGGGCCGGGCCGGCGCGCCCCTCGGGCCCCGCCGCCTGCGAGCGGTGTGTGGACGCGGCGAGCCCCGGCAGCCGGCCTCGCGCCGGGGCGCCCTTCGCTCGAGCGGATGGCGACTGCAGCCAGCCGGGTAGGTGCGCGCGGCGAGGGGAGGGCGCTGGCGGCCGCAGGCCTGGGGAGCCACCGGGGCCGGGCGCGCGAGGGCGCTCCGGGCCGGGATCGGGCCGCCGCCGCCGGTGGCAAAGTTCTCTCCGGGCGCGGAGCGTGGGGCGCTGTGGAGTTTGTCCTTCCGCGTGGGGGCCTGGTTCTCGGGGGTCCACGGCTTTCCGCCGAGCCTCGCAACCCCGCCCCCAGCCCCGAACGGCTGCAGAGGGAGGTCAAGGCCTCGCCTTCTGGAGCCCTGCGGCCCCTAGGCGTCCGGAGACCCAGCCCCCCGCGGCAAGTTGGGGCGGCCCCCCTGTGATCGCACCTGTACCCCACCCGGTAGCCCCAGGAAGTGCCCGGAGAGCCCTGCTTCACCGCCGCCCTTGCGAGAGGGAAGGAGTGATTGGCATCTGCTGGGAGCGCAGAGATTTCTCGTTGGCCTGAACGACCGACGCAGAAAGGGAAGTCGCGGAGGTTAGACAAACGCAGCGGTCCCATTGTGTGTCGTTCGTCGGCTGATCCGCCCCAAGCCGAGACTCCAGCGTTTCCGTGTTGAAACATCCTTCCCGAGTGGGTGCGTCCATTCCCTTCTGCTCCGTGCTCAGCGGGTCCTTCAGTAACACCCCTCGGCACCCCACCCTCGCCCCCGCTCAAGTTATGTCATGGGGGTGGGGCACGGGAACCCCTGGATCCTCTTGATTCTTGGGAAGGAAGAAATTTATATAGGGAAGACCCAGTGAGAGCCGTCTGTCATCAACAGTTTGAAATTTGAATACCTTTTCCAGGAAAAATTAGGGGTGGGAAAACAACGTTAGTTATTATTTCTTTTAAACCTGTTGTGTTCCAGTCATTTACATGCAGCGTCTCCTTAAGTCTTGTCACAACCCTGGGAGTGAGACTCTGAGGTCTCCTGAAGGTGAGGACAGTGAAGGCCAGAGGATCATGGACCTGCCTTAAGTTCCACAGCCCTAAACCTTGGTGATAAACTTTCAAATATTGTCTCTTGATGGACACCGGCCTGCCTCTCCCAGGCAGCAAGCTTCCCAGCCGGGGACCACCAGGCTTATTAACCTAGTAATTTATTTTTCCTACGAGGAAGAAGCCAGCAGCAAGGCCAGGCCCCCTTGTTCTAGGCTGCCTGTGTTGGTCTCCCTGGAGATGGAATCCTGGCCGGGGATGGGGGTATAGTTCTGGCCACAGGAGCTGGGCCTCCCAACCAGCTGCGTCTCATTCGCTGAGCTTCTACTAGGGTCTCGGGGCAACTGAGGTCTTGGATCACCAAGGTTCTAGCAGAGGGATGCTGAGCCCTGGAAGGAGCTTGAGTCCCTGGACCCTTGGCCTAGGGGCTGGGCCAGCTAGAGGAGACAGTCCTGCCTCTTCCCCAGCTGCACGCAACAGTGAGAGTCCAAGACAACTTGGAGTAAAGCAACACGGATGCAAAGAATAAGCAAAGGGGCAAGTTGCTTGATCATTTTGAGACTCGGTTTATAGAGATAAAGTAGCATCAGCTAATGTTTGGATTATCCCAAAGCTGGTGTCGGCGAAGCTCCTTGCCAAGTCCGTAATTTATGCCTAATGAATTTTAGTCATCGGCTCCACTTGTGGGGCACCTGTCAGTGCCCCCATTGACTGACTCGGTTTCCCATATGGAGGCGATGCTATCTGCCCCATGTCCCGAATAGTGTCAAGATGACTTATGTCTGTAAATACCTGAGTGATCCCAGGCTGACTGCTGAGCCGTGGAGGTTGTTATTATGTAAACGCGGAGAAGATGGCTGGGTGGAGATATAGCTGTTTACTTTGTGTCTGTATCGCGTGTTCATAATAACAATATTCTGAGACTCCCTGGCTCTGAGGTCTGGGTGGTTGTTACTCCTGCGGCCCTCGTCTCCCTGGACGGCAGAGGCAGTGAAGATCTTACTTCCTGATTTACAGATGGTATCACTGGCCTGAAGCAGGATCAAGCCAGCTGCTCAACCAGAAAGTTTGGAGTTCTCTCTACCCCACCACCTTTCACCCTCCTCTGGTCTCTGGTTCTTACATACCAAATGCAGTTTCTGAGAACTTCCATCCCATCCGGGCATTGAAGGCAGACAGCCTGCCACGGACAGGGGTCTTCAAGGGGAGTTCCTTGGGGCGAGACGTGGGAACTCTTCTGGATTCGACCACAAGCTGAAATTGACATCGTGGGTGTGAGGTGACTGGCCCCCAGATCTCGCCACCTTGGTCCCCAGCTGAATGTAATGCTCAGTTTAAGCAGCTAGAAGAGTTGCTGTTGGCTTACCGAGTCTGGGTGGGGGAGGGGAAGGGAGCGAGGACTGGGCACCTTGACCTTGGTCATGGGATGTGTTGTCCAGGGTGGGCCCACTTTCAGGGAGGTTACCGTTCATTGTGCACAGACTAGGGACCAAAGCAGGAAATGTAGACATTAGGTCTTGCTCCATCTGCACCTGGTTCTACCAGGACACTTGCTACCTCAGTTTCCCTCCTGGTGCCATGAGAATAACTCCTTCAGGGGTGGGGGGGGCTCATTCTGGAGCCCCCAGCAGAGTGAACCAGGCCCTCCCTGGGGGGCCTGGGGCTGAGAACATACATTGTTGTCTTTGGTTGACCATTCAGTCACATTTCTTGAACAGTGATGTAAATGCCGGGGATTGATTGAGCCGCCAATGCGACGACCTTAGCACTTGTTTTCCATGGAGCTTATATTCAGTGGGAGGAGGCTTCCAGTGGGCACATGCGCATGGGGTATGTGAGGACGACAGTCAGGGCTACACGGAAAAACCAGGCCCGGTGAGGGGTTAGCATGAGGGGAGTGGGGGCTAGTCAGTATTCGGTAGGTAGTCAGTGGGCTGGAGAATGAAGTGAGGTGTCCGGTGCCGCGTCCCTAAGGCGAGAGATGTTGCTTAAAAGTACTTGGTATATTAGTATCTTTGCAGACGGGACACTTTGTCTACATCTGAAGGCCACCCAGACTCCCAGGCCTGGTCCTGATGCCACTGTCGCATTCGACTCTTCCCTTAACCCCCAGCTGAAAATGCCACAGGACCCTGGAGCTCCTGTGGTCCTCTCTGTACTGTTTTCATTAGTCGCTTGAGTTCTTATCCCCTCTTTTCTTCCCCTGGATGAAAGCCCCAGGAGCAGGGAACCCAGCCCTGTTTATCTCTGTATTAGCTTCTAGTGCTGTCCCTCTGGGGGCTGGTACAGAGCTGACCAAAGCCACACTTTGTCTTAATCAGGCCGCCAGCAACCCCTGGGGAAGGTGCCGTTGCTAATCCCACCCACTGGTGGGGACACTAGTCTCAAGAAAATTTAGTAACTTGCCCAAGATCACACAGCTAGCAGGTATGACAGCCAGAACTGGGTCCCAGATTGTAGACCTCACTTCAATGTGGAAAGACCTCGTCCTGCTCCTAAGAAAGCAGACCTGCATTCCAGTTCATTTTTCTTTTAGATTTTTATCTTAAACAAAAAAAGGGTTTGTCCTCTCCTTGACATTCCTGGTTTTAAGCAACCCAAGCCTTTGCTTATCTGCGGGCCTGAAGCAGTTTCGGCTGTAGGTTTGGCTTTGTGTTATCCCTTCTGGAAAGGGTTTCTGCTGGGTGAGAGATGAGATTAAATCTCCCCTTGAAATTGGGATGCTCCATGCAAGCCACCCACCAGGACCACAAGGGTTTAGCATGGGCTGTCTTAGGTGAGAGCGTGGGGGGCAGGGAGAGCTGGGGACTTGGCTTCCTGGGCGATCAGGAATAAAAGTCGCTACTCTTGAAAAAAATTCAGATTAGCCTCCCTCAGGGGGTCTCCAGCACCCCTCACCCTGTGTGCTGTTCAGGGACATGGGCTGAAGCCAGGGCAGATGGCACCGCTTAGTGGTGCCAGCTTTGGAATCAAACACCCTGGTTTGAATTCGCCAGCTCTGCTGCTCACCTGCTCTGTGTCCCCCCAAGCAAGTGATTTAACATCACCAGCCTTAGTTTGCCCATCTGTGAAATGGGGTCCTAGGACCCAGCTCAGAACTGTTGAACATGGGTCTGTAGTACCCTTCGTCCCTCCCATGGAGCCCAACGCCCCCCCCCTCCACTGTAACGGGGACTTCCCATTTGTACAGAGTATGCGTGACGAGCAAGCAAGCGAGTACATGTATGTGTGAAATTTAAAAATAACATTCTTTTTAGAGATTTAAGAGGTGAGAGAGAGAGAGAGAAGGGGGAGGGTCCAGAGCAGTCTCCATAGTTGTCCATCATTAGTTGTGACATAGTTTCATTCCACACTGGAGGAGGTGGGGTCACGCAGGGCGGGAACCCAACTGGGGGCCTCCTGCATGGGAGGCAAGAAGCTTCGCGGCCCTCCCGGCGGTCACCAGTTGCACCACAGTTCAGTGTACGGATGTGCAGGGGCCGGGACCCAGTCCCTGGACCTCCCCGTTGCAAGGCAAGCACTCAGCCTGCTGAGCTATCCTGGCATCCCTTTAAAATTTTGGGAAGTTTGAAGTACTGGAATTTGATGAGCCAGGTGATTCTGGAGGCCTGCAGCTGACTTGTTGGACATTCTGAGTCATCAGGAAATTTCCTCGAACGTCACTGTGCCCTTTGTGTTGTTCTCCGCAATATTCCGATAGAGGTAGCTGGACTGTTTGCTGGGACCCTCTGGCCGGGACCCTCCGGCCGTTCTGGCTGAAGAAGCGTTCAGTTCCCTTTGAATCATCTTGAGAGCTGCTGAGCACGTGGCTCAGGGAAAGTGGGGAACGCGGCCCTGGCGGGCGCCTCTCTCTACAGCCGGGCCAGTAGACAAGAGTGGGAAATCGGGTACACTTGGCGCGCGCGCAGATTGGAGCAGGTGAACACACCCAGCATGTCACTGGAGCGGCCGCAGCAGTCACCGTGGGGATCCCGTGTTTGGGTGAGTCACCAGGCCTGTAAACACTCCCGAGAGGCAGGCAGCCCGCGGTTACGAGGTGCGCGCACGCCTGGCAGTGTGGCTGTTTTGCACACATTTACTCCATAAATGCATTTTGGGGTGAGCGTGTCAGATGAGTGCCTGTTGGGGCGGGGACACATCAGGGTGGCCTCCTGTTCACAAGGAGCAGCCCCTCGGGGCCCCTGTGGCAGCCCCCAGTGTGAAAGAGAGTCACAGCCAGACTGGTGTGGCAGGTGAGTCCACCTGAGTGACCCTGACCTGGGCTAAGGAGAAGGGGCGCTGGGGGGCTCCGCGGTGTGACCCTCCGAGCGCATCCTGGGTCCACGTGCCGGGCATTGTGGGCTGTTCCGGGACACCCACCACCTGGCCGCCCCTAGTCCGGCTGGGCTCGCCCCCGTTCCAGTAGCGCCAGCCCTCCCCTTCTTCCGGCTGCAGGAACCGCTGACCAGGAGGGAGGCCCACGCCCCAACACCGCCTCTGCAGGGTAGAGGCTCGCTCCTCTGGGCTCTGGGGCCAACGATGCCGCCCCTGCCCCTCCCCCCACCTCGGGTGCCGGGTCCTTGGGTGTGGAGTAGAAACATCTACCCAGGTGGGTGGGGGTGGGGGGCGTCTCCTCTCTCATATGCACCCTGGGGAAGACCCAGGAGGAGCCCTTGGTGCCTGGGGGGGCAGGGGGGGGGGTGCAGACAACGCAATCGCCCCCGGCCGGAGCTGTCTGAGCGAACTTTCTGGGAAGTCGGGAATGTTCTGTGCCTGCGCGGCCCAGAATGGTGGCTTCACTCAGGTGTCGGGTCCCGTGTGACCTGTGCTGCTGGCTCTGACCTGGAGCGCCGCGGCTCTTGGGGCCTGAGGTGTTTGCGTTCCCTCGGTGATCCTGGGAGGCCGCCCTGCTTCCCCATGGGGCCCCGGGGACGCCTGTGTCAGTCACTCGGAGCCCGTTGCTGTGGTTTGTACGTGCCGGGGCCCCTGGGATCTGCATTGTAAACGCTCTCCTGCACCCCCGGGTGCTTCTGACCTGTTCTGACTGACCTTTGAGGATGAAGGCTTCCAGCACCTTCCATCTCTACATCGTGGGTCTTCCCAGCCTCCCGAGGCCCGTCACTGCCCTTGTCCCCCATCACAGCCCCCCAGAACCACACGAGCCAGGCAGTGGGCCTCAAGATGGGGTGCCAAGACCGGCAAGGCCAGCCTCACTGAGGGCCCCCCCAGACCTGCGGAATCAGAAGCCAGGCCTTGCCCCACCCCCGTGGTGCTGGCAGCTCCTTCCACTTGAACTCGTCTCCTCCCCCTCCCCCTCTCCCTCCCCCGCACCCTGGTCTGCTCTCTTCCCAGCTGCCCAGACCCTTTCTCGCCCAGGGACTGCCGGGTGGGCTGTGAGATGATGGGGGGCCTTTCACGGGGGCCTTCGGGGACCCTGGCCTCACCCCCGGGGCAGCCACAACGGGGGGTGTTATGGGAGGGGCATCGGCCATCGGCACCCTGTCCCCAGCGTCCCAGGTGCTGGCCGTCTGCTCACCCCACGCCAGAACCTCAGGCCAGCCCAGGGCCAGATGGCCCGTTCCCGGGGGGCTCCCGGGGACAGAGCCTCAGCCGCCTCCCCCGGCATCCACAGCACGTGTCTGCCACATTCCTGGTGGGGACCAGAGGCCGGAGGCTCGGCCCTGCCTGCCCGGGGGGACTGTCCTGTGCGGGACACTTGCCCCTGATCCTCAGTTTCCCTCTTCCGTGAAGGGAGACCCACAGTGCCAGCCCCCCGGGACTCCCTGGGGCTTTCCACGAGCCCGTGGGCCCCACCCAAGGCTCCTCGCTCACCAGCGTGGCCGGCCAGTGCAGAAGCTTGTGCCCTCCGGGCGCTGAGGAGGGCACACCTGTGCCGCCAGTGACCTTCCCGAGGGGCCTCCTCCTGCCTGGAACCCATAATTTGTCTCCTTGTATTCGGACGACACCCTCCCTCTGCCCTTCCCACGCCCCTCCCCCAACTCGACCAGGCTCCTGGTTCATCCACCTGGCAGGTGTTGCATACCTGCCCTGGCCTGAGTGGGGTCCTGGGAACCCCAAACAGCCAACAACCCCTCTTCTGACTCCTGTGGAGGCCTCGGGGTCCCCTCCCTTCCCGTGTCCTCGTGGCCTCATTCCCACCCCTCGCCTTCCCATCCTTACCAGGGTTTCTGTCCACCTGGTGCCAAGTTAAAGTCCCACCCAGTGCTGGGCCCACGACCCTCCCCCGAAGCCTTTCTCGTCCCTCCTCCCCCCTGGGCTTAGGCCTTGAGGCTGAGGTGCGCGTCACCCCGAGCCCAGCAGGGGCCCAGACCCGGTCCTGTGTGAGCATTTCCTCAGCTACCCTCCCGACCCGTTACCCCCATGGGGGCAAGGGCCCTAGGGCGCTGACACATCTGTCCCCCTCAACCCCAGGCCGCTCTGTGGGGGCACTTCTGTGTGACCTCAGCTGGCCGGCACAGCCCCCCCCAATAACTGTGGGGGGCCCAAGGGGTCAGTAAATGTACCCCTCTTCCCTGCTGGGATTTGGAACCCGCCCAAAGATAGAGGCAGGAGTAGGACAGGTGGGGCCCCTCGTCCCGCACCCTGCACTTGACTTTATTGTCAGGCCAGACGGCCATGGGGCTGGGTGAGAAAGGGGACGCGCTCACCTCACAGGCAGGCCCATCGGGAGGAGCTTCCGAGACGAGCCCCCCCCCATGACCCGCTTACCGACTGACGCAGAACCTTCTCCAGGAAGCGTGACATCCGAGGGCCACGGGAGGAAATGGGGCTCCCCTCCAACCAGGATGCTCCAAGTTCTGGAAGTTTAGGGCTAGTGAGGGAGAGGGCAGCTGCCTGGAGTGCACCCCCCACCCCCTGCACCCCCACCCCCACTCTGAGCAACCCGCTGGGGACCTGCAGCTGACGCAGTGAGGTCAGCGTGACCCCACAGAGCTGAGCCCTCCGCCCTCGGCCTCCAGGTGTGATGACGTAAGATAAGGAGGTCACTGGTTGTACGCCTGTCCTTGTCCTCTGTGTCGCCTGGTCACTCATCTCTATATACCAGGTGGACAGTTTGCGTTTCAGTCTCCAGCATTGTTGAGGGTGGTAGAGCTGCTGAAATGTTTTTGTTCGCTTATTCTGCATGATTATCATGCACTTGCCTGGACCAAAATCCTTGTTCAGTGTCAGGGATACAAACAGCCCTGCCCCAAACACGGTCCTCTCCCTGCGCTTAGTGCTTCGAGTCAAGGCTATTTTCAGGGAATTAGACCCCAAAAGCTCTGTCTGTATTTCCATTGCCATTGACGATATCCTAGAACACCTGCTTCCTCACCTTAGCTCGCAGGGCAGGTGGGCTCAGAGGACTCCTATGGGGGTGGGCTTCTCCAGAGCATCTAGGCCGGGGGTGGCGAACGTATGGCACGTGTGCCCAAAGTGGCACACGGAGCAATTATTTCGGCCCGCGGAGCTGTGAATACCATTTAAAAAATTATTGTTTATGCTCTTATAGACATAAAAATAATCGATACCTTCATCTCACTCGATGGGTTGGCACGCGAGTCGAGCGAGTATACTCTTATTTCATAAACTTTGGCACTCAGTCGCCAAAAGATTCGCCACCCCTGGTCTAGGTCCTAACTCAGACCCAGCACCTTAGTTCAGGAGGTTGGACCTGGCCGCGCAGCGTCCCCTGCCGCGTCCCCTGCCGCCTGGGCTAAAGGAAGTAAAGGTCCGTTGTAGCCGACTGTGTTTACATGTTCATGACTGTGTCAAACCTAAGCCACAATTCTAGCTAGCTGGGCACTGTAGCGAGTTACCATTCTGGTTAACTGGACACTATAGCCAATTAGCTTAACTGGATACTGTATCGGATTACGATTCTACTTAACTGGATACTGTAGCGGATTATGATTCTCATTAACTGGACACTGTAGCGGATTACAATTGTAGTTAACTGGGCACTGTAGTGAATTACGATTCTGGTTAATTGGACATTACAGCAAATTACGATTCTACTTAAACTGGATACTGTAGCAAATTACGATTCTACTTAACTGGGCACTGTAGTGGATCACGATTCTGGTTAACTGGGCACTGTGGCTAAGTACGATGCTAGGAACTGGGCACTGTGGCTAATTACGATGCTAGGGAACTGGGCACTGTGGCTACGTATGATGCTAGGGACTGGGCACTGTAGCTAATTACGATGCTAGGTAGCTGAGCACTGTGGCTAAGTACGATGCTACGAACTGGGCACTGTGGCTAATTACGATGCTAGGGAACTGGGCACTGTAGCTAGCTGCGACCGGGTTCAAGGTTTGATCATGTGTTTGGGCAGCTGAGGAGTGTTAATTACCAGCAGGTGCTCTTCCCTCTCTTCACGCCCAGCTCTTGGGGGAGGCATTCGGGACTTCACCAAAGGCCATATGTCTCCTGTGTGACCACCTCTCCAAGGCTACTGGGCCCTTGTCAGTAGCCAGCCCCAGTGAGGTGGCCCCTGGGGCAGAGCACCATCCTCCTGCTGTCCCCAAGCCGGCCTCCCCATCCTGCTTCCAGGCTGACTTGCTAGTCCTGTCCACCAGCAGTAAGCTTGGTTTCTGGGGTGCTGTTCTGCCTCCTGGACTTGGGGACCCTCAGAGACTTGCTGTTTGTCAGGTGGACAGATGGACTAGGGCACGCCCCATCCCCCACATGACCTTGAATGCTCCTTATAAGGTCTGATGCCACCTGTGTGCCCTCAGGAGAAGATCATGCACAGGAGCCAGATCTAAGGACCCCTGCTTTGCAGCGTCACCTGCATTAAACAGCCCAGATATACTCAGTATATTAATTACCCGTTTACAGATGAAGTAACTTAGACACCGAGAAGTTGAGAAACTTGTCCCCAGACCATAAAGCCAGGATGTAAAACAGGCAAGATGCAACCGAAGTGCCCAGCTGGAACCCACTCTCCTGTCCCCCCTGCAGTCAACTCTGCAGCGTCACTCATGTCCGTCCCCAACTGTGTACCAAAGGGACCCTGTCCCTCGGAGATGTCGGGCACACGGCTCCTGCACAGGTCTCGGCTCTGTGGGGAGTGCCTGGTGGCCGCCTGCCTGGGCTGGGCCCTCGTGAAATGGGGGGGTCTTGGGGCAGCTCTGCAGCCTCCAGCCAGAGGCGCAGGTGTGGGGAGTTCTGCCCAGGGGTCCCTGACGGCCCGGTCTCCCCCAGGGCCGTGGTGTCCTGCTGGCCTTGGAGGTCACAGGAGGGTTCAGCGGCTCTCGTTCACCCTCTGAGGTAGGGAGGCATGATCACCATCATTCAGGGTGGCACCTGCGGATCAGAGAGGTCTGTGTTCAGTGCTCAAAACCGTTTACTGATGGGAAAGCTAACTTTGTGTGGTCTGTGCTTGCCACTTTCCTACCCCCTGCCCAGTCGTGTAGCTACAGGACTATTTGAGCTGCACATGTTAGAAACACCACTGGAACTGACTCATTCAAAGGGACATCCATAGCTCCCTGTAGCTGAAATGACCAGAGGTAGGTCCAGCTTCAGGCAGAGCTGCTTCCAGGGGCTCAAATGATGTCATCTCCCAATTCTCCTGGTAGCTATTTGGGCTTTATCCTTTCTGGTGGCAAAAAGGATCCCTAACAAGCCTAAGCAACACTTACCTTGCTAGGATTCCGATGTGGAGAGTCCTTTAGTATTTCCAGCAGAAATCCCAGGACTAACTCTCAGTGGCTTCACTTTAATCACGTGACAGCCCTGAGCCAATCACGTGGTCCAGTCGCATGGACTGCATTGACTGGCCAGGCCCACGTCTCGTGCCCTTCATGGAAAAGGTTGGGGTTATGAGCCCCCAGTGAAACACACAGGCCGGAAGTTGGGTGTTTGCCAAAGGAACCAAAGCTAGGAGCTGTCTCCTGCAGGCCGTGACAATGACTCCTTCAGCAGGTGGGAGTTAGTCCCCCTGGCCGAGGGGCGTAGGGCTCAGGAAAGCCTCAGATGTGGACCTGTCAGGTGATTATTTTGCAGATTTTCTTGAGCACCTACTGTGGGCCAGGCTCTGGTCTAGGTCCCTGTGGAGGAGCGTAGCTTTCCCTTCTAGTAAGTGTTCGTTTCTTCTCCCCTTCCCCTTCCTTCTCTTAATTCAAGGAATAGCTAAACAGTTGCCACCTCCCAGGTTCCTCCGCCGTCTCCCGTCGTGCGCAATCAGACCCCTCCTTTCTCTCTCTCTCATCCCTGTCTGCCTTCTTTCTTCACCCCTGTCCCAGGCGTCTTGTAGCAGGGCCCCTGATCTGTCTGTTGGCTTGCTGAGTGTGGGGTGGATTTGCACACCCCCAGCCCCGCGTCCCCGCTCCCTCGAGGGCCGGCAGGTGTGTGTGCTGTGACGTACCTGTCACAGCCTCCTGCTGCGTCCCTGCTGGCAGCTGAGCACGCCAGGCGCAGGGGCAGCAGCCGGAGCTTCGGCCACTCCAGACAGCACCTGACTGCCCTCACCCTTCCCGTCAGGACTCGGAGTTTCTGGCTGCACATGGAGCCTGGCCACCTCCTTGGAAATCACTGAGTGATTCCCTAGAGATGCCCAGAACCCATACCCATCAAACAGCTGCTGCCCGCCCCCGGCAGTGCAGGGACTGGTGAGACTGGAGCACGGGGGACAGTCTGCCTCTGTGCCTGGGCTTGTGTGTGGCCTGGGTTCTGTCTCCCAGTTTCATTTGTGATCAGCCCCGTGAGGTCCCACATTGAGACAAGCCCCGGACCCAGGACTCTGAATGTGGCGACATTGGAAACTATAGCAAGTGCTCAGGGCCATAACGCCAGGCTGCCTGGCTGCCAATCACTCCAAGCTAGTTTCTGTCTGAGCCTCAGTTTCCTCATCTGTGACTTGGGGTGCTGGTCCCATCAAGTAGGGGCTTGTGGAGATTAAATGAGATGGTCTGTGCACAGTGCTTAGCCTGGTGCTTGGCACATAGTAGGTGCTCAGTAAACATCACTGGTATTAGCTTTTCCCCTTTATGTTGAGGCTCACCGGTGACATGCCCAGGTGGGACCAATCCAGGAGATGAAGTCTGTGGGGCAAGGTGAGGTCTTGTCAGGGAGAAGGTTTGGGGAGACAGCAGCTGATGTCCACTGGGGGATGGAGGAGAGCCCACGCCCCGCCTCTCAGCCATGCTGCTCGATCTTTCTGAGCCTCGGGTTTCTTACCTGGGTGGCACCCACGCTGCAGGGCTTGGTATACAGGAGGTGCTTAATGGTGGCGCTGCTGCTTTGTTAACAAAGCATGTAAGAAAAAGCTATTCTGAAGCGTGAGGCCCGAGTTGGCATTGGCCATACCGGAAGTGGCTTTCCCTACGAGGGCACGCGGACACTGAAGGGTGTGTGCCCACCGGGCACTTTGCAGCCTGTTGGGGGACCCAGGGTCTTGACCATGACTGAGCTTTGTTCTCCATGGCATATGGTTGGGGTTTGGACACTGCTGCTGAGCGTGCAGTGGGAGCAGGTTGTGCTTGAACCCGAGTCCCAGGGAGCCATGTGGCCTTGGGGATGTCCTAGGACTTAATCCCCTTCCAGCCTCAGAACGCCCGGTCCTGTGGCATCGGCTGAGCCTTCGCCCAGCCTGGCTGTTCCCCAGGGATTCCCAGCCAGGAGCGCTCAAGTCAAAGGACGGCTCGTTTGAAGGACCCGGAGTCAAGCTCACAAAGTCCACGGCCCGCCACGTGGGGTGCAGACGGGCTGGGAGCCGGGGGCTGTGCCCTCTCCATCCCGCCCGCCTCCTAGTTCCCCTCAAGGCTTCTCCCCACCCGCCTCCCTCTGCTTTACTCTTCTGCCAGCGGCCGCCTGCTCAGCCTCCTGAATACCTGGGAGACCTAGGCCCTGCTCGGTCGCTGCCTCCCCAGTGGTTTGGCAGAAGCTGGATCAGGGGACCACCCTGCTCCAGTCAGCGGCATCTGCAAGGGCGGCCGGGTACCTGGTGTGTGCATGGAGCGGCTTCCTTCCAGGGGCTGTGGGGAAAGTAGTTCACTTAGGAAATGGGGGCAAGGAGGGCGGATCGACTCATAATGGCCAGTACAGGTGTTCTTCCCGGGCTTGA
The DNA here is from genome assembly GCA_004027555.1 of Craseonycteris thonglongyai. Classification (NCBI taxonomy): domain Eukaryota; kingdom Metazoa; phylum Chordata; class Mammalia; order Chiroptera; family Craseonycteridae; genus Craseonycteris; species Craseonycteris thonglongyai. The sequence continues at coordinate 29,162 of PVKE010001061.1, forward strand.
ATGCCTTCCGGGATTGGAACTCACTTCCTCTCTAGGCAGCCCCTACAGATTTGTGTTGTTTTAAGCATGCGCTGTGCTTCATATTGAGCCCAAAATCCATCTCACTGGAGCGTCTGCCCTTTGGCCCGTGTCCCGCCGTGCAAAGCTCTGACACACTCATCTGCTTCCTTGGCATGTGAACGCCTCTGACATGAGAAGACGCTCCCACAGCACGTGAACTCATACTCCTTCCAGCACCTGCTTTGTTTCTCCAGGTGTCTCTCCTCCCAGAGGACTCAGCAGGAGCTTGGAGCCACCAGGAGGTCCCCCGGGAGCAGGCAGGGAGAGGGGGCCGGCAGAGGAGCCTGGACCAGGCCAGGGCTGTGGGATTAAGACCCTCCTCCTCCTCTGTTTTTGCCACCAGCCCTGCACCACCCACCCCCACGCTGCTGGCTCTCAGGCCAGAAGGAACCCAAAGTCGGTCAGTGACAAGCTCACATACTCCTTTTGGACTCTGTAAGCCACGTGAGCGGCCAAACAAAAGCGCTCACCTCTTAGCGAGAGGGGCCTGGGAACATTTGCATGCGGCCAAGCGATTACAAAAGGAGGAGGTGGAGATCAAACAAACAAACAAACAAAAACAATACGTTACAAGCCGACCAGCTGAAAAAGGATATTCAGTTTCTCTGCCTGGAAACGGTCCACTTGAGTCAGCCGCGTACCTCCCAGGGCCGGCCCGCCTGGGTTGGGAGTCTGGTTATTTTTTCCCCCACGTCCTCCAAAGTATCTTTCTGCAGATGTGCCTGCAGAGAACACGGTGACTTGGGAAGCGATGTATAGCTGTCTCCGCAGATCAGGGTCAGGAGCGATTTCCTGGGCAGCAGGACTACCCTGGCTTCGTCTTCGTGGTGACTGAACAGGTCTCAGCTGAAAACGCGCAGGCCCCACCCGTGGCGGTGGCAGACGCCCACGCTGCCCGCCCCCTGCTAGCCCCTGCCCGCTGGCCGCCTGGTTCGTCTGCATTGTCTGGGACCTCCTCGCTGAAGAACGGCAGGGCCTGCCTCATTTTTCCGTTCTTGTGTCTGGATTCCTTGAGCGTCTGTAGCTGTGTGCCGTCCACCACTGGAGATGGCCTGGCCTCACGGGCCTGGCTGGTGATCGGCCTGCGGTCCCAGAGGGACGTGGCAGCCCGCCCATAGCACACACGGGGCCTTTCCTTGTACAAGTCGAGTTAACAATGCAAACACCTGCTCGGCTAGGACTTCACTTGGCCTATTTTCTGCCACTTTGACCAGCCGTGGAAGCAGTTTTGAAGTGTCTACACACTGCGGGCTTGGGGGGGGTGTTTACATCGGCCACCCTCCCATCCCGTACGCCCCCATCACACACCCATTCACCTCCCCCCTCAAGCAGCCCAAGGCAGCCGCGGACTTCAGACGTGTCAGGAGAGAGGCCCCAGCCCAAGGGCTGATGTTCCAATTTTGCAGTTCGTGGGGTGGGGAGAAGAGGAAAGATCTAGAAGTTCAGCGCAGGGGAGTAGGGCCAGGGGAGGCCGATTCAGGAGAAGGAAACACACAGAGACCAACAAAAAGCCTGTGACCTTTGCCAAACCGCTCCTGTCCAGTGTCTCTGCTGTCACCTCTGTTCATTTCTTCATTCGAGCTGGGCCTTCGGATGCTGCAGCAGCCAGACCTAGACGCTGCTGTTCATTAGTTAGTGTCATTTTTCTCCTGGTTGTGTGGGGTGGGGGCGGGGGCAGAGGCCGAGGGCGTAGTGTAACTGGGAGGCTTCAAGGGAAAGCACATTGGTTCCTGAGAGCCCCTGTGGCCGGGACAGTGCAGTCCTGGGGCACCTTGGTCTCATCTAAGTCACTCTTAGCCCAGGGGGTGCACTCAGGGCTCTGGTCGGTGCTGGGCCACACAATCCGCGGCTCCTGCCAGGAGGTGCTCCAGAAAGGCCTGTAAAGATCCTATTTTTGACAAGAGACTGCCTTGTCTGGGTTGGCAAGGTCATTTGTTGTCCTCCAAGAAAGGCAGCCCAGGGGCGGGTCACCGCTGCAGAAAACTGCCTCGCCTCTTTGTGCTCCTACTTGTTTAAGACCCAGGTGCTGGGACCCAGGTGCTGGGGCCCGGTCGCACGTTCTGTGGACCTGTGTGTGTGAGCCACGCAGGGATGAGAGAGTGCGCATGCGAGAGCGTGGGGGTGGAGGGTGGAGAGCCATGGGGTTTTTCCAATTTACATTTTTCGAATAGTTTTCTCCTCGGCTCTCCCAGGAGGCGGAGTACGGAGTGGAATGAGCGTTTGACCTTTGCGAAATGCTGGTGGAGTGGGCCAGGCGGCCAGGGGAAGTGTTTGGTGGCAATTTGGCGGCTCAAAGCAGGAACGCAAGTTGTTACACATCTCCTCCACTTTTTAGCCCACAAACGAGAGACTGAGGTCAGGCGGCAAAATAGAGGGAGCTTCCAGGGCCCAGGCCTCTAGATGAGCATCTCGGAGCTACTTCCTCGGCAACCGGCCACCAGGTGCAGGGAGCCCCACCCTGGACACCTCTCAGCCAGTGGATATTCTGCCTGGGGGTTCAGTCAGGAGTTTCCAGGAGGAGCCCCTGGGGATGCAGGGACAAGGCAGCCAGGCAGGGGCTGGCCTCAGAGACACAGAGCCGTGACTCCCAGAAGAGGGAGAGAGAGGGACAAGGACTGGATGTGCGTGGTACTCGCATGGGCCCAGCCCTGTCCATGTGTGTGGAGTCATTCGTTTTCATCCTCCCAGCAGCCCTATAAGATGGCTACTGCTATCGCCCCATTTTACAGATGAAGGCACCAAGGCACTGAGAGGTCAGCAAAGGGCTGGGACCTGGGACTCAAACCCAGACCCCCTGGCCACTGCAGTGTTTCTGGCCCCTTAGGCCTCCCTGCCTCTCAGTTAAGGTGTATTTAGTGAGCATTTGTCCAAACCGGAAGTCACGTGTGCAACTTCCACGTTAGGGTCAAGTTTTCCTGTGGTGGGGAGAAGGTCTGTCCATAGAGCAGTAACAGAGGGACTTGAGTTGGCCTTTCTCATCCCATTGCCCCTCCCCCTCCTCAAAAAAAAAAAAAAAAAAAAAGACCCACATTTTTCTGTGTCTTGATGATACGTCTGGTTCATAGACCACACTGCTGGAACACCCCATGGGAAATCAGAGTGTGTTTCTAATCGGTTTGTTTGGTTTAGTCCTGAAGTTTGTAGCCTGATGGGAGGAGGGACAGGGCTATGGGCACCCCCCACCCTCACCCTCCCACGGGGCTCCTGCTTGGAAGTCCCAGCATCTGGAACTGTGGAGAGCCCTCTCGTGATGGGCGGGCCACTCTGGAACTACGGGGACCCCGGTCCTTTGGACAGACTGGGGGCCTAGGAGGACAGGAACGGACAGAACGGCCTGCACAGGCAGGTACACCCACAAGTCTGCACAAGTCGATGAGAGGGGTCCGGGGGAGCACCGAGGTGGAGGAGCCGGGCCCAGACGCCCTGGGAGACTGACGGAGGCGCTGTCCCTTGGGCTTCAGGTTGAGTGCCCTTAATGACAATAAAGCCCCCCGTTGTCATCTTTCCAGAGGGCTGGGATGGTAACGCAACAGAAGTGAAAGCACTTGGAAGAAAAAATTCAAAGCACCTTATTCAGCTTAACGCCATCAGCCCGAGCGTGGCCCTCTGCACATGAAAATGCCGTCTTGTTCCAGGCTGAGCAGAGTGCCCCCAGCCAGCCTGGTCTGCCAGTGTCCATCCCGGCTTCCCGTCAAGTTGTGTCGTTAGGACTCGGGACTGGGGGGCCCCGTGGCATATCTCAGAACAGCATCCTGGGATGAGAGGTCGCAGGGGGTGCCAGGTGGCTGCGGCCTGTGACTTATTACACGTGGGGCCCTCCGGTCTCCCTTAGTCTCCGTGCCGGAGTTGCCTCGTCTGTACAGCAGGCATCATGCCAGCCTCTGGGGTGGATGGAGGCTGCACAGGATGTGTGCCCAGCATGCAGTGTCCCCTGTCTCTGGAATTCCAAGCACGGCCCCAGGCCCTCCAGCTGCAGGGGCTGAAGTCCAGTCGGGCTGGGACCCAGCCCCCATGGCCTGGACCTGCTGTTTCTCAGCCCAAGGTAATTTTTCAATTAATTCGATTGGCTGGAAACCGGGGCTCCCTTGGCGTGTGGGAAAATGGCCCAGGCCGGAAGGGCCCTCCCTGATGCCCCCGCTGGGTCAGGGCTCGCCTTCCAGAAGGAGGATCCAGTTTCACACGAGGACACCAGGATGTGACCCCAGTGCCCCTCTGAAAAATCCCAGATGGCGCCTTCTGGAAACCCCAGAGGGCTCCACGCTGGCGGCCCGCCGGCCCGCCCTCCCCGCCCCCTACAGGCGCCCCAACCCGGCTCCAGGGGCGAGAGCCTCAAACAGTGCTTTCGTTTCTGACTGTATTGCTAAACAATTTAGAAAGGCAGCCCTGCCAGTTTTCCTAAGTGAAACATTTAAGCTATGCAAAGCATAGTTTATTTCTTCCTGGAGCAGCTGCTTCGTTGGACGGGAGATTAATCAGGAGTGAGTTATACGGATTGGTGAGCTGCCCTGCAGGTTCATAGCCTCGGGCACCTCCCGGCAAGTGACCTGCAGGGAGGACTAGGGCATGGGGGCCCAAGACACCCTCTCCCTTTCCCGTGCCCTCCAGGGGCCAGGGTGGTGTCAGAGCTGCTGCTGACAACTGCTAAGAGCCCCTACGTTCCCACGCCTCTGTATCTATTACTGTTAATCAGGAATCACAGAAGCCCTGGGAGATGGATTCTGTCATCATATCCGCTTCTCAAAAATGCAAAGAGAAGCAACCTGCGGGGTCAAACAGCTACTGAAAGGACAGCCGGAACCAGACCCAGGCCGCCGGTTCAGAACCGCTGCTCTTAACCATCATCGCCGTCTTTCCCAGATGAGGAAGCTACAGTCACCGCGTAGCTGGGATCACCTATTCTTGGTTCGCCTTCTGAAGCCATATTTCAGACAGTGTGTCCCGATCTGCCATCTGTTTGGGCCGCAGTCTGGACTTGGTTTAAATTCTTCTGAAAGCTCAGATCTGTTTGTGATGTGGATCGGAAGATGGTAGGCTGGCCGACTCGCCCCCCTCATGTGATGACAGTGCTTAGGAGAGCCATGGGCCCAGCGCGGTCGCCCACTCCTCTGCGTAATTGTTTACATCTGCAGGGGCCCTCGGCGTGCCTGACACATTGCGATGCATTTAACCCCTGAGTTGGTGTCTGAGATGAGCTGAGCACAGTGATGTCAAGCTTGTTTAACCCACGGGCCACGTGCTGCCCAGCACGGCTTTGAATGTGGCCCAACACAAATCCGTAAACTCTCTTAAAACATTGAGATTGTTTTTTGTGATTTTTTTTGTTGTTAGCTCATCAGTTAGTGTATTTTATGAGTGGCCCAAGACAATTCTTCTTCCAGTGTGTCCCAGGGAAACCACAAGGTTGGACACCCCTGTTAACCAAAGCATGTTTCCAGTTTGGAGTTCAGGTCATAGTAGCCAGTGGCCTAGCGGTCAAGGTTATAGATTCCAGGCACCTTCCTCTGGGCCTCAGTTTGTCTGTCTATAAAATGGGGATAGATGTGTCCTTCTTCCCCCAGTCTTCTTCAGAAGGTAGCTGTCCCGACAGGATCTGGACGCGGGGAGAACTGCTTTCTCGACATGAGACACATCTTCCATCCGCCCTGAGCATTCTGGTGGTGGGTGGAGAAAGAAACCGGGCCCTGGGCGTTTCGCTGCTGACTCAGACTCAGGGATGGGAAATAAAATCCTGGGCCTGGCCCTCGCTCCCCTGCAGCGACACAGCCTCAGTCTAGTTGGTTCCGCCTGGTTTGGTTTGCAACAAGCTTTGTGCTCATTCCAAGGATGGGCTGTGCCACCTGTTGGTGGGTGTGGCCAGTGCCCTGCCTTCTCTTTTAATTTTCCTCTTCATGTTCTGCTAACTTTTTTTTCCTGGACGGTGGAGAGGAGGGAGGAGGAGAGGTAGGAGTCTCACGTGTTATGGGTGGAGAGGGACACTAGGGATGCCCCCTGGAGCTTGCTGTCCCTCTCCTTGATACATTCCTTGAGGAACCAGGTCATGGGGACGGGAGAGGCTTGTTGCCAGAGCCAAGGATGGGAGTCCCAGCCATTTTTACCAAATCTTAAAGAAAGGCCCAGTTCCATCTCTGTGCCCATTTGTCAGGCCCTCTGTGCTGCCATTTGGTTCCAGAAATCTGCACTGCATGGCACTTAGGGCTGGAAGCCTGGCCCGGTGCTTAAGAACATGGGCTTTGCCACCTGACGGGCTTCTGAGTTGGGGTCCGGCTGTGCCACCTGCCCCGCCTCTATGACCTTGAACCAACCAGTGCACCTATCCTGGCCTCTGTCCCTGATGTGCACAATGGAGAGAAGGCTGGCACTGCTCCCACAGGCGAGAGAATTCCACGGGCCAGGGCTCAGTGCCAGGCACGTAGTCAACACCTGAACAGGAGCTGGAGTCCTCGGGCAAAGGAGGGGGCTGTGGGGTTGGTGCTCACAGACCCTTTCGGTGGGAGAAGAGGACAGAGGCTGATTTGGGCAGGAAAAGTCTGGAAATGGCCTTGAGGCAGAACCTGAAAACTTGTTCCTTCCAGGGTTTCAAACCAGGGGGACGGCTCACTGCAGTTGGAAGAGAAGCTAATGCTGACGTTCCCACGGGGGAGGGGCCCTCTGGTTTTGTGGGGGTCCATTCCATTGTCCATTTGGCTCGCCCAGTTTCCGAAGGAGAGTGACAGAGCTTGCAGTGCTTAGCACGTAGGGATGGCCGTGAAGTTGGTGGGGAAGCTGGGTGCCCAGAAAACAGTCCCTGACAATAGCCATTTATCAGTTGCTAAAGGATAGAAAATGCAACTCAAACTGGTTTAAGAATGTGTTGGCTCATGTCCAGGGGTGGATCCTGGCTTCAGGTGTGGTGAGATCCGAACAGGTATTATCTGAATCCAATCTTTGTCTCGTTGGCTCTTCCCTCTGGGTGGCAAGATGGCTGCCAGCCTCTCCAGGCTCCGCCCTCATGACCCTCACTACAGAGAGCAGCTCCTGGTTCTGACACTGACTCTGATTGGACTGACTTGGATCACGTGCCCCCCTCCTGAACCAATCACAGTAGCCAGAGCAAGTCGTATTCTGATTGGCCAGAATGGGTCACATTTCTGCCCGGAACCACTACTGGCCTTGAGAGTGCACGGCTCTCCATAGGGAAAGGGCGGTATCGCTTCAAAAAGACAGGAGCCGGATGCCAGCTGGACAGATGCATCTGCCACCCCATCCACATGGGGGATAATGAGGAACTTGGCAAAAGCGGGATGAGCCAGCGTCCCAGAGGCACAGTGGCTTGGAGGGTCAGCTTGACAAGAGTCTTGAGATTCCTCCTTCCACCAAGAGGGTGTCCCAAAACCCGGGTGTCTGCCCATGGACACAGTGAAGAGGCCCCAGCCTGCTGCTTCTAAGTCCCAGAGGAAACTGGTGAGGGCTGGAGGAAGGCACTGGCCAGGCCCTGAAGAGTGGCCAGCCCTTCCCAGCAAGTCGGCTCCTCAAGGCTACCAAGGAGTCCTGGGCCTTGGGCTTTGGGACCAAGCCGTCCTTGCTGCCACAGCCCCTCGGGGACTTGGCTGCCCGGGTGACAGGAAAGTTCCTGCCTCTCCCACCCTGAGCCAGATGGTGTATTTGGAGGTTCACGTTCCCCTTGCACTGCCATCACCTGCCATGTGGTTTTTACAGACAACTGAGGACTGTGGGGTTCCTGCTGGTTGTCATGGCTGCGGCAGCATCAAGCCACGGGCCCAGAGAGGCTGCCAAAGGCTGTCCTTCCTGGACTTGGAGATTCGTGGACACAGGAGGACCTCAAGTGACACACTGGCACATCATAGGGGTCATCAGGCCAGGCCACCCGTAGAGACTACAGTCTGCAGCACTGATCCTAGGGTTTCATCCTGCCTGAGACTTGGAGGTCTGCGTGCTGCTGGTGGTTGCGGTTCCTTGACTTCCTCTGGATGCCTCTGTGTTTGAACCTGTGACCGTCATCAGCCTTCAGGGCAGGGGACTTGTCTCTATCACTGGTGGTGAAAGGATGTGGACCACGGTCCCTGGAGCCACTTGGATTCCCGCTGCCGTGTGGCACTGCTCTCCTGTGGGAACTGTGGGCCCCCTGAGATTGGGGAACAGGATTAGCTTGGCGGTCAGGGGCAGGAGGTGGTTCCAGCCCAAAGGTGTGTTTACAGGCCTGCAGCTGCGCTGGAACAGCCTCTGCCGGGAAGCTTAAACGGCTCCTAAGGGAAAAGACAATTACTGTGAAATATGAGAAAAAGGCCAAGGCGGTAGCACCTGGTACCTGCGATGCGCCGCCCCCCCCACTCCTGTAGTAAGAGTTTCTAGGCCGCTCTCCCAGGCCTGGGAGCGGCTGGGCATTATTTGAAAATCTATTATGCTTGTATTTGGTGAGTGCTATTACAGCTTCTTGTCACGCCAAAAGCTTTAAGTGTCAGGGTCACATAAACAGAGGCCCGGGGAACATGGAAATCTCCAGCAAACCAAAGTCCCAGTTCTTATGGGCCTGTTTCTGGCCTAGTGGGTCTATTTCCACGTTAGCGTGGGGCCTGGGGGAGGGACGGGAGATGGCATGCTGAACGGGGACGGTGGTCCAAGAGGGCTCTTTCTAGCTCCTCACGCTGGGACCCGGCAGGAGCGGCACCTGGACTGGGCCTGAGGGCACTACCAAGTGGAAGGACATGATGCCAGGGCTTGCCTCAGCCCATCCCAGGCCCAGGGCGGCCAAAGCCTGGCCCTGAGGCGGCTCTTCCTAGTCTCAGGTTCCCAGGTTTCTGAGATATTGGGACAGCTTAGCCAAGAGGCTGAGATTCTGTGAGCTCAGGCCTTCCAGGCTGGGGAGAGTATGCAAATGATGGTAACTGTCCGGGAGGGTCCGAGGGCTCCCCAGGAAGGTCAGCCTGCGGTCTATCAGCTATACCTGCGGGACCAGGGGTTTCATATCTCTCCATGGTTACAGGCCAAGGCTCTGCAGCCAGACTAGGTTAAACCACGTGGTCTCCCCATGCCTCAGTTTCTCCTATAAAGTGGGTGTGCCCCCTGGGGTTATTGAGGATTGAGAATTAAGGCACATGAAAACTTAGAACCATTCTGATGGACACAAGCGACTCAGTCAGCGTTGCTGTTACCACCAGGATGATGAAGAACAAATTGAAGAACACGGGGTGTAGCCGAGCCATGCATCTCTATCCCCAGGTGCGACCCCCACACAAACCCAGGAGGACAGAGGAGGCGCCCTCCCCCGCGGGTGAAGGCCTGCACCCCGTCTGCCCTGGGCTCACCAACGGCCCCCTCCCATCCCGCTGGGTCCCGGCTCCTTTGGATGCATTAATACGTTCGGTCCTGTTACTGCTTAGACTTGGGGTACTCAGAAAATGGCGGTGCCATCAGCTGTCGTCTCTGTGAGAAAGGGCGTTTGGAACAGAAGGGAACCATGGCACAGTTAAAACCGCCTTGTGTCACCTGGAAGTGATCTCCATTCGGCCAGGGCCAGGGTGGGACCCTCCTTCCAGGCTTTGGTTTCTCTCTCATAGGGTGTATGTAGCTCAGATGAGCGCCCTTATGTTTTCTGGGCACGCAGGCCCCGTGTCGGGACGGAGACTGTCCACGGAGTCTTCTGGATTGGCGGGGAAGACCCGGCTCTCCTTCCACTGAGCCCTGAGGGCCTGGATTTGTGGGGAAGGGCTATAGAAATGGGCATTTAATGGAAAATCTGTCATGTGTTGCCACTGCATTTAGATTTTTTCTCCCTTGAGGTGTCATTTACGTGCAGTGACATGCACAGGTCTTAAGTGAACAGTGTGAGTTTGGTCAAATGTGTGCTTGGCTGTTTATCAAGGTGTCCACCCGTGTGACAGGCAGCTGGGACAGTGGCTCCCAACCTGGACGCACTGACCTCAGGCAGCCTGGCCGCCCTTGCAGAGGACCCCACCCCCACCATGTCCTCCATCTCCCCTCGCTCTCCAGGAGGCTTGGCCGCCTCTGCCATCTAATCCACACCCACTGGGTTGGGGTGGGAGGCCCAGGGTCACCAAGGCCAGGGTCTTCTCTTGGAACATCGGGAAGCTTGCCCTTTTCTGTTGTAATGGTCACGGCAAACTCCATTTGACCCCCATCTAGAACCTTCTGCAGTGTTTCTAGATGATTGCTATTTTTAATGTTTGCTGTAGGCCTGGGAGACTGGTCTTGGCTCCATTTTCAGATAAGCTCAGAGGTCACTTGTTCAAAGGTCAAACCGCTGGAAGGTGGTGGAGCCAGGACAGAGCCCGGGTTGGCTGGCCTCAGGTCTGCCTGTGCCACCTCTGCCCTGGCCGGCCCGGCGTGCCTGCCAAGATCCCAGCACTGAGCTAGTCCCTGGTGTCCCGTGTCAGCGGAACATGGGACGGACAGGCTGGCCCCATGGAGCCTTCCTCAGGGCCTACAGGGACACAGGCCACTGGTGGAGGGCCGAGGCCACCTTGTGGGGACGGGCTGGCTCTCCGTGACCCCACTCCACCCAGGGAAACAGCAAGCGTGTACCCTGTGGGGGTCACACCTGCCTCTGGCCGTCCCCCAAAGAGCCTGCTGAGACCCTGGGCTCCCCCTGCCACCCCCTCCTGCAAGCGTAGAAGTTAAGACTGTGGGTGCTGGAGAAGCACCACCTGCTCAAACCCTGGCTCTGCTCTTTGCTCTGTGTGACCTTGGTCAAGTCACCTAATTCCTGTGCCTCAACTTCCTCCTCTGCAGAATGGGGCAATGGTACTAGGACGTCCTTCATCAGGTGATTATGAAGGTTCAACCAGTGAAGACGTGTAAAATACTTACAAGAGCCTGGAGCACATAGTGTGTGCGCAGATACAAGATGGTGGTGATGGTGGTGATGGTGATGATGATGATAGTGGTGGTGATGAAGGTGATGGTGATGATGAAGATGATGATGGTGACGATGAAGGTGGTGATGGTGGTGATGACGATGGTGATGATGGTGGTGATGAAGATGATGGTGGTGGTGATGATGATGGTGGTGATGAAGGTGAAGATGATGGTAGTGATGGTGGTGATGATGATGAAGGTGATGATGGTGGTGGTGGTGATGATGCAGGTGATGGTGATGATGAAGGTGATGGTGATGAAGGTGATGATGATGGTGATGAAGGTGGTGATGATGATGGTGATGGTGATGGTGATGATGGTGATGGAGGCCTTGGCATGGGGAGGCCGGGCTTGCAAACCTCCAACTTACCAGGACACCGTAGAGGTCTCTGGGTCCCCCATTGCCTTGCTCTGGCCATTCTGGGGTGGTGCCCTGCAGTCACTGCAAGTAACTTGCTTCCCTCTCTTCATGTCCTGCCCCTGTGAGCTCACAGAACTGCAGCCTAGAGAAGGCTTGTCACATACCGGGGCTCTTCCTGATTCCCCACCATCCCCACCTCCCCTCCTCCCTGGGCTCCACAGGACAGACCCGTAGGGTAGGGTAGGCTGTAGGGTAGGGTAGGCTGCGGTGTTTTGTTTTGCTGAGCTGGTAAATCAGCAGGGAGATCAAAGGCTCTCATGTGCCAAGTGGCCCTGCCTAGCTGGGGCTGCTCCTGGTCCTGACGCTGCTCCCTGCTGTGCAAGCCCCGGGTCCTTGTTCTCCTTCCGGGGCGTGTGTTATGCTCTGTGCATATTGCCTTGTGCTTACAAAGTGGCTGCTACAGCTCCAGCCCAAGCCCACTTTGCAGGTAAGAAGGGAGCCCCAGCTCCCTTTGCCCCTCTGAGTGGGTATGCCACACACCCTTGTCCTAGGAAAGAGGCCCAGGGGCTTCCACTGCGTGGCCTGTCTGCGTGTAAGGCTGCAGCACCTGGTAACTGGCGGCTCTCCCTGGGCCAGAGAGCCCCAGCCCCAGGCAACACTTACTTCCGGCTTCCACTGCCCAGGGAGCTTGCTGAGCCTGTGGCTTTTTAACACCCAACCCTTCACTGCTACCCTCCCCCCATGCCCCAGGTGCAAGGGCCCTGTGGTTGCCCAACATCAGCCAAAGGGTACACAATTGATCTTGCCTTTTTCTGCCCTTGGACAAAGGCCAGGATGGTTTCTTGGGAAATGGAGGTTTCTTCCCCTGTACAGCTGTCCCGCCTTTTGCAAAAGGCTTCCTCCTGTCCAGCTGCTTAGCAGACACTTTCTTCCTTTTCCTTCTTGTGCCCTCTGGTCCAGCCCTGACCGGAGCCCCGGGCAACGATGGGCGTGGTCTTTACATGCACTTGAAAAGCACAACAGAGGAACTCAGTGGTTCGTTGCAGTTAATTTACACTTAATGAGCCACATGTCACTAGAGGCTGCCTTACTGAGTGGTTTGGTTGTAGACTTGAGCAAAGACCCTGTTCCCACCAAGGCGGGGAAACGCATGATTGTTAGCATTCATCTAGATTCATGAAGAGTGGGTCCCTCTAAGGGCACTGGTAATACGAAGGCCCAGAGAGAGACAGTGACTTGCCCAAGGTCACACAGTGAGGTAGCAGTGCCTCCGACTGGCAGGAACTCGTCTTCTGACTCCTGTGTCCTTGTTCCTGAGGAATGTAGTTGTTCCCCTTTGTGCTGGGGGCCAGGGGGGTCCGATGGGGCACCCACAATGCTCACTGCGCTGAACACATTGAAGTGCGTTACATACGTGTCTCATATATTCCCATCACCCCCATTTCACAGGTGAGCAACTGAGGCCCAGGGAGGGGGCATGCCTGGGACCCGCGAACAGGCTGCAGTCTGACAAGGCCCTCTGATGGCAGTCCTGTGGTTGTCCCACTTCTCTGCCCCTGGAAGGGTACAGAGTGCGTGCAACCTGGGTTTTGACACCCAGCCAGGACCAGCCCAGTCAGTGTGCTGGCACAAGCCTCGCTCCCCACGGAGCTGTTTTTCCAGCCTGGTCTCCTCAGACTTGGCTCTCCCAGATGCCACACCTGGTGCCCTGCCCTCCTGCTCATGCAGGGCCTGGCTCGAGGGGCAGGGCCTCAGCCACAGGTACACCTGTTTTAGAAAGGTGAGTGCAGGAAAAATGAGCCTTCGCCACTGTTAGCCCGGGAGGGAGGCTCCCGGCCCCGTCTTGCCCTGTGGCTCTCACCTCAGTGCAGGGGTGCAGAGGCCATGCCTTGAGCACCCCCCTCCCCGAGGCGCTCCAGCAGAGCCCTTCCTCTGCACGATCGCCCCAGTTCACGGTGCCGCGTCCCCGTGGGATGGGCGTAGGGCCGGCTGCTGGGTAAAACCCAGCACACCCAGCTCCACTGGAATTTCAGATCAGCACCGAGTACAGTTTTAGCATACGCATGTCCCGTGTGCTATTTAGGACACACGACGAATTATGGGTTGTTTATGTGAAATGCAGATGTAATCTTGCATCTGAGGCATTTTGTTTTGTTTGTTTTGCTTTGCTTCGCTTTGTTTGCTCAGTCTGGTGAGCCCGAACAGGTGGCATTATCCCCATGCCGGGTACATGACAATTGAGACTCAGAGAAATGACGGGGATCGAGCAAGGTCACCAGGAGGCCCCGACCTGCTCTGGATTCCACACGGGGTTCTGCGTAAACACAGTTGACCTCAGCGGCTTCCTTTTGAGGAAGCCCAGAGGTCACACCTCTAAAAAAAATATGTATCAAAACAAACCGAAACAAACCTGCCTTCTTCCTCCCTGCACAGATAGGTCACAGCCACATACACTGTACTGTGCAGTAGACTTTTGGTGACAGTGAGTGGGAACCAACCCTGGCAGGATGGGCAACTGGGGAAAAGTGACAAAGCAGAGAGCGTCTCTGTCCATTGGGCATTGGGGCTGCTGTCACTAAAACACCAAACAGAAATGTGTTGCTTCAAGTTCTGGAGGCTCAAGTCCAAGATCAAGGCGCCAGCTGGTTCGATGTCCTGGTTGATCGACGGCTGTCTTTTTGCTGTGTCCACACACGTGGAGGGGGGTGAGGCAGCTCTCTGGGGTCTCTTACGTAGATAAGGGCTCGAATTCCATCCCCAGGGGCTCCACCAACTTCATGACTTCATCACCCTCCAGAGGCCCCACCTCCAAACACACATTGGGGATTAGGTTTCAGCAGATGAATGTTGAGGTGGCACAAACAGTCAGTGTGTGTCAGGGAGCAAGAATGGAAATTTCAGAGTCAGTACTTCTGGAAATGGGGCACCAGGGGAGGTCAGGGTTAAGACCTCTTATAATCGGACCCCAGCATACCCTTGCAGGCTTCCTCCCGCTCTTCCTCACTTTGTACCTCCTCATTGGTCACCCAGGGCCCCCTGCCACTCCAGCCCCCTTGCCTTTGCCCATGCTGTTCCCGCCACTCGATGCCTTCCTCCCTCCCCCATCCCCTTCCAAGGCCCATCTCAAGTGTGCTTGAGCCCCTCGTTCTTACTGTGCTCACTTGTGTGTGCTTCTCTTCCTCACTGGAGGCTTCTTGAGGCCCAGGGTGTCCCCGCTCCTTCCCGGACGCATTATGCGAGGCCTGCAGTGTAGGCAGCTCAGCCCATAAGTGTTTGCCTGCAGTGAGGACAGGGGAGGGGCCGCGAAGGCAAAGCTCCGACTTCGCACTTTTGCTGGGAGACGTGGGCAGTTCCCAGCCTGCACTGAGTCCATCCACGCCAGAGCAGCCAGCCACTCCCTTGCGTGTGGGCTTGGGGACCTTCTGCACAGCGGGGTCTGGGAGTGGATGCCCGAGGGCAGGGCCTGCGCGTGACATTCACCCGGGCCTCCCCAGTACCTGGCGTGGTGTCTGGCATGTGACAGGAGCCGAGAAACTGCTTGGGTGGACGGATGGGTGGAGGGAGTCACTTGCCTGTCGTGTCGTCACACACTGTTTGCGGCACTGCTCCCAGGGAGCCGTGTCCGCCGGGCACGTAGGCTGTAAACACATGGGCCTCCCACAGTAACAAGGGGTTTTGTGCTGGTTGTCCCAAGTGCTGCCAAATTTGGACAGCAGGCAGGAGCCACTTTAGTTCTCTTGAAGTGACAATGGGACTGAGACCACCTGACAGGAAGGGACCTGTGGAGGAGGGAAGGAAGCCCTTCTGGTGGCCCTGAGGCAGGATGGCTGTAGCCCCTGAGAGCTGAAGGGTCCTGGTGGCCCAAGCAGGTGTAGCCATTGGGGCGGGCGGCCAGGGAGAGTGTTCAGCATGTGCGTGAGACATCTGTTGTCACCCAGGTGAGCAGCCCTGGGTGTGGGCGTGTCAATCAGCCTGCAGGACTGGGCTGGCTGAGGACTCCCGTGGGACGCAGGGGCAACTTCTGGGTCCCTTCCCAAAGGTCCCCAGGCCCTGAAGGATGCGCCGTCTCCATGGCCTCAGCCCCGGGCACTCGTGTGTATAGGGTTGGGTCCAAGTGCCGCAGAAACCTCTTCCCATCGTGTCGCCGTTTTCTGGCACTCAAGTGGGAACGCCCACGTCCCGCTTCTGCTGGGCTCCCGAGGGCCATGCGTGTCGTGAGACGTGTTGAGTGCCTTTTCAGGGCTGTTGCCTGAATGTCAGGCTGGGAGTTACTCACTCTCTCCAAGCCTCAATTTCCCAGTCTGAGCAGTGGGGGTTAGGACGGCACCTGCCCCGGAGGTATGGGCAGGAGTGCATGAGGTGACGCTGCCACCGCCCGCCAGCTCTTCACCCTCACCCCTGCTCCTGCTGTGGAGGGAAGAAGACACTCGGTGTAGTGACAGCAGCAGCGAAAGGAACCCTGCTGGGGTTGGTGGGGAGTGGGGGTCCCACCGGGCACACTGTGGCCGGGGGCGGGCCCAGGATCAGCTCTGGGGCTCTTTGAGGGCAGAGCAAACAGGAAACACCAAAGCACCTTCAAACTGTCCCCAGAAAAAGTGAGCGAGCACAGGCCAGCGTGCCCCCCCACTAACCCTGTGCCCCTGTCCCCTCTCCCCTAGTGCTCCTGCGGGAAGAGGTGTCCCGGCTCCAGGAGGAAGTCCACCTGCTCCGGCAGATGAAGGAGATGCTGACCAAGGACCTGGAGGAGTCGCAGGGTGGCAAGGCCGCCGAGGTCCTGTCGGCCACCGAGCTCAGGGTGCAGCTGGCCCAGAAGGAGCAGGAGCTAGCCAGAGCCAAAGAAGCCCTGCAGGGTGAGTGACGCGTCACCGGAGGTCCCCTCCCTTCCCCTGCCCAGGACTCGGGTTCGGGCCACGGGGAACCAGGGTCCAGCCTCTGCAGGGGGAGCAATGCAGACACGGGGGTCTCCCTGTGCCCAGACCCCCAGCACAGGCTGCCCTGTGCCTTTGTGAGTGCAATGCTGCCTTTCGCAGGAGGGCAGGGTGCAGGTGCCGTTTCCTCCTCCTCCCACGTGACCGCCACGTGGTCTCCATCGTGGCCGGTCAGGAATGGCAGGTGGGTGGGAACCTTCACGGAACCCGGCGGCAGCCCCGGGCTCCGTCAGCACCTCCCCTCACTAGACAGCGCGTTTGTGCCCGATCGTGTGCTTGGAGGACGTGTCGGTGCCCTGCACTTCACTCACACTTACCACGGGGGGCTCTCAGGGGAGAGTTTGGGCCTCCTCTCCCTCAGGGGAGCTCCCCTCACGGAGGGGCAGCGTCCAGCTCTTGCGGGGGAAAGGAGTTGGGAGAGAACATAGCATAGGTGCCCAGATGGACCACGGACCCGTAGCCACCATGTGGCTGGTGTGACTGCTTCAGGAAACGAAACCGTTAGCGGACCCCTGTGTTCTGCTGCTGGCCTTCGCGCTGATCTGAAACACCAGAGGCTACTTCCCCGACTCTCCAGGAGCCACACTCTGGGGTTGGGAGAGGTCTCAGAAGGTCACTTGACCAAGTTTGGGGGCTGTCCCCTACCAGCGCTGGGGTCTGCCCTGGTTCTCCTGTGCCCCCCTAGGTGGCTTTGTTTCTCCCGGGGCGGAAAAACAAAGGCAGAACTTGGCAGCCTGCTTTCCACTTTTTACTAGAACAACAACTACTCTCTGAAGACTTCATTTTTAAAGCTCAAGCGGGTCCATTACTTAGGTTGATTTGGGGCTGCTACCGCAGAGACCCCAAAACAGAGGGGCTGGAAGAACCTGTTTCTCCTGGAACCATCCCGAGCAGCATTTCAGATACTGTCCCTGCTCCCTCGGCCCATGATAAACCCAGAGAAAGAGCGGAAATGGAAGGCCCCGTGCGGATTGCCTTTCACGAGAGCTTGGGCGTGAGGCCTCTCCTGGCTGCGGGGGTGTCATTCCAGCCGGGGTCCAGGCTACACGTCCAACTAAGTGGTGCGTCTTGTGGACAGTCGGCTTCATCACAGCGCATTTCAGAGATGAGATGTGAGCAGAACACGTACCCACTGGCTAAGCACCCTGTCCCTGCAGCACCCCACCAGCCATCCCCCAGGATGGCTGGGGAACCAGCCTCACCCAGGCATCACAGTGCCCTGTGTGAGCTCTTGGCAGTACGCAGTACTCTGAAAGGCGGGGAGACCCTTTTGTGTTGGGGTTCTCTTCCCGATTGGGCCGCGCAGCCGCCGTGAGCAGGCGGTGTGTGCTATGCGTAGTGGGGAGGGCACTGCTGTGTCAAGCACACCTGCATTTCCTGTGCGCCCACCCGGCAGTCTAGGCCGATCTGTGCAAGCCGCTCTCCCCTCCCAGCTTCCCAGGGGCCTCGTAACATCCCTTCACGTCCCAGGATGAAGACCCAAATCTGGGGACCCTCCCTTAGAAAGTGACGCTGGGCCCGGGCCGTGTGAGCTGACGTCGTCCTGTCTTGCTAAGGTTTGGGAATCAGCGGAGGCTCAGGACTGCCTCAGGAACGGCCAAATGCCATCCCGACCAGTGGCTACCGTCGCCAGTATTTAGTCCAGGGACGATGAGGCCTGCCTTCCACGTCATCGGCCAGGGAAAGAATTCTCACTCATATTCACCCTTCTGGACGGTGAGGGGCAGAGAAACCTTCGGCTGCTCCTGGGCCCAAAGGAACGAGCAGGGGAGGGGACAGAGGCTCATTTACTTCACCTCCCGGCTCCCAGGACAGACAGCCTCAGGTTGCTGAGCTGAGTGATGGAGCAGTAATGGTGAGCTAAGTGAGGTAACGTCTGGGAAGGGGATGACACAGCTGCGGCTCAGCCGTAGCCCGCAGGGCACAGAGCCGGCCGGCATTTCTTCCTCACACGCTGCTGTGAGAGCTTATCCGTCATCACAGGTCTTCGTGGGGACCCAGAGATCCCCCTGATGGGGCGGCTCCTTTGTAGGAGCCATAATCTCATCAAAGGAGACTTGTTTTGGTCGGTACTCAGTACAGGAAGTCTTCATGGGCACCCACTTTGTGCCAGCACGTCTCTAAGCACTGGGTCTGCCACTCACCCCCGTCCTACAGGTGGTACCCTCTTTTCACGGGTGGAAACACCTGAGTGAGGTGCGGGGAGGTCAAGTGACTCGGTCAAGGTTACAGGCTGATCAGCGGCCGAGTCAGAAACGTTTCCTGGGGCGCTGGCACGCCGCCTCTTCCCTGTGGGGATGCAGTCAGCCTGGCCCAGAGGGAAGGGACCCCGCTGTAGCTCAGTGAGGAGGCAGCAGATCCGGGCATCCTGTCTACCGCTTACTAGCTGCGTGCCCTTGGGCAGCTCCCTCAACCTCTCTGAGCCATAGTTCCCTTGCTGACAGGAACAGTAACAACACCTGTTTTTCAATATAATTGAGGCTAATAATAGTCACTACTTCAAGGGTTAAATGAGATATAAAGTACTTGGCCCAGTGCCTTGTACCAGGACTGCAAATACCTAGTGATTGTCACAGGAGAGGGGGCTTGGTAGACCTCCGTGTATCTACTAGGTCTCCAGGCTACCTTGAGGAGTGGCCTAGACCTTAGAGCCCCTGTGCGCATCCCAACTCAACATAGCCTTCCGCGTTCCTGAAAAGCAGTGAAGGGGGTCCCCTCCAGCCACCTGAGCACGCTGCCTGGCATTCTGCAACGTCCCCAATAGGATGCTTTCTCCCCAGCCACAGCCCATGGTGTGTAAACTGCAGACAGATGTGGGCAGAAGGAGGCTGGGCATGAAAAAGAATTGATGTGTCCGTAATAAGGGAAATGAGAAGAAAGCCTCAAGCCAAGTCAGCGGCAGGTGTTGGCGACTCTTGTTACCAACCTGTGTCCCTGTGATGGGAGCATGGGAAGTCCCCAAAGACTTTTACTCTGTCAGGGCCCCACCTGCCCACAGTTTTGGGTTTGGGATTGGATGAGACCAGAATGCTCCAGCCCAGGAGGGGTTAGGAACTCAAGCAAACATGCAAAACATCAGCCCATGATTCCACATCAAAGCAATGAAAAGAATCTGGTTTGGGAACAGCAGGGTTTAGAAGATTCCTTTGTGTCTGTGGGGATGAGTCCAGAAATGTTTCCTTTAGGATTTGGGTTTCGCTGTGATTGTTGAAGAAAGAATGGTGGTGGGTGGATAGGTGTATGTATAAACAGACTCAAGTCATTGGGGTGTGTGTGTGTGTGTGTGTGTGTGTGTG
>PVKE010001061.1:48778-73093 GCA_004027555.1 Craseonycteris thonglongyai
TCAGTGCATAGTTATTTCTATTTTACTTTTTGACAGATAGAGAGAGAGATAGAGACAGAGACAGTTAGAGAACCAAACTGTGGGAACTCCCCAGTTCAGCACGTGGGTCCTGCCTGGGCCGGAGCCGGGATTCGATCCTCGGTCCTCATGGCCTCAAAGCGAGCGCTCAACCCGCTGAGCCGTCCCGGCTTTCCCGAAAACATTACTTTTAATGACTACATAATGTTCTACCAAATGGAGGCACCATAATTTATTTAGCCACTTCTCTGTTGTTGGGCATTTCAACTGTTTCCACTTGTTTTTTCTTTCCCTGTTTTCCTAACACTACACTAAAGATCTGTGATTTTAAATCTGTTTATTTTCGCAGGACAGTATTTCTCAAATTTTCTGGTCTCTGGACCACTTTACATCCTTACAAAACTGTGGACCCCAAAGAGCTTATGTTTATAGGGTTTAGATCTATCAATATGTACTGTTTTGGACATGAAAACTGAAAACCTGTCTAGATCTTCAAGAATTTATTTTAAAATAACAAGCCCATCACATATTAACAAAAGTAAAATTATCTTCAGTGAAAAATAACTATTTTCCCAACCAGAAAGGTCTGTGAGAGAAAAGGACATGGTTTCACATTTTTGCAAAAAACTTTTTGACGTCTGACTTCATAAAAGACTGCTGAATTCTCCCGTCTGCCCCTTCAGTCACTCCACTGTGATTTGTTGTTTCGGTTGAAAATCTGGTATCACACAGATGAGCAATTGAAAAAGGGAAGAGTATTTTCATCCTTCTAGATAACTGTGGATGTTTTTTCTTTGATGCCACACTATAACTCACAAAATGGTAATTTCTAAGAGGTTTGCTGCTGTGTGGAATCTGAAACCTTATGTTAGCGCTGTGTCACAATGGACAAAGCCATTGCTCTAGTTGGCACATTGAGTGCATTTTGTACCCACATGTGATTTTTTTTTTTTTTTAACATCCAGCATTGATCACTTGGAAAATAGTGGTTCGCTGAGTGTTGCAGAACATGCAAATGTTGATGTATTTCATTATTCAATATCAAAAAGCCCTATTGGTTAACACTACCAGCAAGCTCATTCAGAAAGTCGAATATTGAGAAGCTATTAATGCCCTAGTGGCAGGCTGTGTTTGCCAAACTTCTAAATTTGCTCCAAAGCTTAAGCTGGCCACCAATATTATCAGCTGTTTTCCTAGATGTAATCAGCTCACTTACTTCATTGGTTAACTTAGCGCAACTCGGTCACACCTGTTTTTCCTGGAGGCAGCCATTGTTCCTGGGTGTGCAGCAAAGGAACTTTAACTCTGCTTTCCATTTGATTAAAAGACATGTTCCTGGGGGATGCCGGGATAGCTCAACAAGTTGAGTGCTTGCTTTGCAATCGTGAGGTCCAGGGATCAGTTCCTGGCCCCAGCCCTGTGCAAACCCCATATGCCAAACTTCGGCACAACTGGTAACTGCTGAGCCCCATGGATAAGGTGACCAGATGTTAACATCGGTAAAGCGGGACACCATTGACCGGGGGGGAGGGGGTTCTTGATTAAAAATTTGGTCTATCTCTCCTGCCGTTCACTAGCTTGTCATGCATTCTTTCCAAAAATCGGGACTTTTTTAAAACGCCGCGGGACGCGGGACAAATTGTTAAAAATCGGGACTGTCCCGCCAAAAGCGGGACGTCTGGTCACCTTACCCATGGTGAAAGTTCTCGCCTCCCATGTCAGAGGCCCCCAGCTTGGATCCCGCCCTGCACGGCCCTACAGCCACCTGTGAAGAATGAAACTGTCGCCACTAATGATGTACAACAATGGAGACTGCTCTGGGCCCTCCCCCTTCTCTCTCGCCTCCTCTCAAAATAAATAAGCAGACATCTTTAAAAGACATGTACTTGGGGATGAAGCTTTGACAAAATTAGTCATTTTTACTGCTTCCTCAAGGATAATAAGTAAAACTGTCCCCTTATTTTTAACTGAGTGTGTAGGTGAAGGACGTAATGGCCACTCACACGGTTTAGTGCCACTGCCATGGCTTCTACTAAGATGTCAGCATTTTACCCAGCACTGCTTTGCACCCATAGTGCAAATACTAACATGGTAAAAAAAAGAAGAAAAACATCAGAGCATTATTAAAAATACAGTTTTTCTCTGGGACCCCGTGAAATGTTATCGGTACTGATGACAGCGAGCAGTTTTGTTTTCTACACACTGCAGAACGTTGGCTCATTTAATCCTCACAACCAGCCTATTGAGGTGGGCTGTGAACACGCCCGGGTTCTGCTGTACCTGGTTGGGGCCAGGGTCAGACTTCAGCAGAGTGACTCTGGAGCCCTCGGGCAATGCCGGCAGGGACAGAGAGGGTATTCACCGCAGGGGCAAGAGCCGGGGCGAAGGCAGGAAGAGCGGCCTAGGTGTGGGGTAGAAAGGCACCCCATCGGGAGGCATCGTGGCCCTGGATGCTGACCTCCCTCAGGACTCGGCACACGGTGAGGGACGTCTGTTTCCTTCCGGGCTTGCCACTTGCCAGGTTCCTGCAGGGCACAACCACCAGCACAGCTGGCAAAGCCGATGGGCGTTGAGTGTAGGGGAGGAGAGACGATGCCCAGGTTTCCTCCCTTTAGAAAAGGCCTTTTCCCTGCCTCCGAATGAGTCACCTGCCCTCTCTTCCTTGGAAGGAGCTGAGCCTTATTATTTAATTTGCTCATTCAACAAATGTTCCCTGAAAACGTCCCCACCCTCGAACCTGTGCCTGTGGCTCAGGGAATTCAGAGGCTAGTCAGACTCAGGCCCTGCCCAGAACCCAGTGACACGCCGGGAACCCACGACACAGTCCGGCCAAGCTGGTTGAATAATATTCTTTTAATGGACAACCGGGCCTATAGACATTGGAGTAGCAGGTGACCCAAATGGCTGTCGAACAGAATGACGTGTCATCGATGCCAGGATGGCTCTGCCCACGTGCTTTCTTACCCGCACACACATCTTTATCTCCAGTGCTGTGTGGGTTTGCAAAGCAACTTCAGATTTCCTGTTTCCCTTCCCGTGTCTGCACACCACGCTCCTGCATCCTTTGCTGGTGCCTCAATGGTCAGAGCAAGTCACATGGCCAAGCCCAGCCTCACATAGGCGGAGATTCCGCAAGGCTGGTTGGAGGTGAGGTCCCTAAGCAGCAAGTAGTTCCCATCCGCCACAGAGAGCATTTTAACTAGAACCAGATCCATGGCCCTGGAGCCTGGGGTTCTGGTGGCCGACAATTATTGTATCCCTTTGTCCCTTTTGACTCCTTTGCTTTTGATAGGTTTTTGTACCTGAGTAGCCTCCTCTCTTCTTGGCCTCACTTGGGGCTTTGAACCCTGATTCTTTGACCCGATGTATTGGAAAGGTCGCCAGTCCCGTCCCCTCGTCCAGGCTCCCTCTTGTCTTCCTTCCAACCTGTCCCGGCCAGAATTCCTTCCACAGTCTCCCGTACAAGTGACCTACTGGCATCTCCTTCAACACCTTATGGCCAGTCCTCAGCAACTTCCTCTGTGTGCTAACGTTCTAATTATGCCAATCTGCCGTTTATCCTGAGAGAAAGCTGGTTGGTTTGAAAATACACAGACACCCTCCAGGACGCACCCCACGCACGTCTGACACCTGAGCAGTAATCACCTCAGCTGACGGTCGTGTAGCATGCGAACCATTCCTGGCTCTCCTTTGCATTGCCCGCATGAGCCCACTGACCCTCCCAGCAACCCCTGTCAGGTGGCCAGTATTTTTAGCCTCAGTTTCCCCATCTACAAGATAGGATGCCAGATGTTAAGGGTGTTTCTTCAGTCTCTTGGCCAGTAGGTTTTGAAGCCAAGGCTTGACCCCCAGTGCGTCTGGTTTCCAAACCTCTGTCCTTGGCGGATACCGAGCAGGTACTTCTTTGCTTCCAAGCATCTTAGGGATGGTTATAACAGTAAAGAGGAAGGGTGTGAAATGGGAAAGAAGCAAAAAGGGAGCAGAGCTGGGTGTCACTCTGTGGCCCCTGAGGCCCCATGATTTGTGGATTTTCTCCCAGCAGGCTTTGCTGCATCCCAGGGAAGAACAGCTTCAAGGCTGGTCTCGGCCACAGGAGCTTCTGTCCCTGCCACTCCACTGTCCCTCTGCAGTTCAATGCACACATGCCAGCCCCAGCGGGCTCGGCTGCTGCCAGGGCTGTAGTTACTAAGGCGCAGGCTTACCTTCTAGAAGGGCTTGCCAGTTACTGTGGCTGTGTAACAAACTGCTCCCCAATCTTAGTGGCAGAAAACTGCTGCCATTTCTTAGATCTCATCATTTCGTGTGTCAGGGACTTGGCAGGGCTCAGCCAGGCGAGTCCCTGGTTCCAGGTGGTGTGGGAGATGGGGCAGGGGGTTCTCACAGCCATGTTCCACAGAAGCATCCAAGACACCTTCCCTCACACGTCTGCCACCTTGGTGGCAGGTCTGAGCTCCGCTGGGACCAGAGCACCTATTTGTGGCTCCCCTGGCATGGGCTCAGGGCTCCCACGGAGAGGGTTCCAAGAAACCAGGGTGCATGCTACAAGGCTTCTTGGTCTCTGCTGTCTTAGTATCACTTCCACCATGTTCTCTTGGGGACAGGCCAGCCAAACTCTACACTATAAAAAGCATGTGGCATGGGAGGTATTGTTGTCTTCATCTTTGCAAAAATCCCATCTGCCACTGATGGGAAGGGGAAGGCCAACAGTAAACAATGAACACAGTAAAAGCCGAATCGTCTGTGTGAGAAGAATGTAAGTACCATGGGGACATGGCAATTCTGTCATGGGAGCACCTAGCACCCAGCCGTTCTTGCACTCCTAGGTGTGCACTCACCTAGGAGACAGCGGCTTGTACACAGATGGTCAGACCAGCTGTGTTTGCACTAGCCCCAGTCTGGAAGCAGCCTGATGTCCATCAGCAGATGAGTAAGCAAACGGGCCCGTCCACCAGTGGAACCCTGCTCTTGATGCCTGCAACATGGCAGATCTCAAAGTAATTACCCTGAGTGACGGTCCAGAGAGGAGAAGTCCTTCCTGTAGGACTCCACTTCCCGGAAACGCTAAAAACGAGGGCTAATGGGTAAGGTCAGAAAGGTCGGTGGTTACCTGGAGGTGGGGGGAGGAGTGGGAGCAAGCTTTCAAAGGGGAGAAGGGAACTTTTGGGGACTTATAGGTGTGTACATACGGTAGACCAGCCGAGACGGTGCACATGAACTATGTGCGCTTCATTGTCATTTATGACCAAGTGAACCTGTTTTACAAAGAAGACAAGGTGGGGTGCATTTCAGCGCCCCACAGGCCTCATCGCCTCCAGTTCTGCCTTGTTGCTGTGTGCTGGCCTCAGTGGGTCACAGAGGAGACCCACCCAGCACCCCGGGCTCCTGGGCTCACACTTTAGCACTAGGCTAACCACACCGCAAGCTACTCTAAACATGGGCCCTGAGGTGAAGGCATAAGGCAGGAAAGAACATGGAGCTTTGTCATGGTCACTTCCTCTGGGGTTATCTTGAGGTCGGGTCTGAAGTGTCATGCGTCTGCATCTCCGTGATTACCCCACTCCTGCTGCTAAGGAGTAAGCCAGGCCCGGGGAGAAGGAACCCAGCAGAGATGAGCTGTGTGCTGGGCCCACGGGGCTGACGCCCAGTAGGTGCTCAGGAAATGGGTGAGGAGCAGGGAGCAGGCCCACACCCCACATGGACGTGCCCATGGCCTATGGAAGATGCCGGAAGGCCTTGGTGCTTGGGTGGCATCCCTCCGCCTGGCTTTTGTGGTTATGTGACCTGTAGCTGCCGTCCTGAGCGCTGACCTTTGTCTCCTGCCGGAAGGGCCCGTGTGGAATGTGTTGGGGAGTCTGTGCGCCTGCCGGGGTGCAGGCCGGGCCACGGCATCGGTGGAGGTAAAGAAAGCGTGCCAGCCCCAGCCCTCCAGCCGCTCGCCTGGCCGGGATGAGTGTAGACCGACGTTGATCAGGCCTCACATCGCTGTGAGATGTGCATTGGCATCTTGAGGGCAGACTTTCTGATCCAGGCAAAGTTGGCCTCCCCAAGGCATTTAGCTTCCTCCTGTTCCCCACAGTGACTAGTTCTTGCTAGACTTTTTTGGGGGGCAGGGAGGGGGGCACCGTAGTCTACAGGCAGGGCCTGAATCTTCGTGGTCCAGAGCTCGTAGGAGGGTAAGTGACTTCTGAGTTCAAGGGCTGCAAAGGTCCCCGGGTGTCATCTGGGAAGGAGATGCTTCAGAGGCCTGTTAGAGCCACTAGTAAAGAGCAGGGAGAGTCAGCTGTGTGGATGTGCGGCCGAGTGTCTGATTGCTAAAGACACCTGGCCACTTGATGGATGGGGTCGTGGGGGGGTGGTTAGAGGCACGTGACCTCAGATGGGACACTGTTGTGTCCCTCCTTCATTCAGACAGGAAGGGGGTGGACAGACCCTTTCATCACCCACCAGTGAGGCCCCTGGAGATAGTCATCTTCTTTTACTGGATTTCTCTTCTTCTGGGAACATCCAAAAGGATAATGAGAGAAACAGATTATTAAAGGGGAAAAAGGAAGGAAAAGGTGGACGCTCGTTACTAAACATAGGATTAATTAGAAAATCGCCCGCAATGAACGACGTGTCATTACGGGCTTCCTGTAAGATTCAGGGAGGACATACCACCTGAGGATTAGGAGGATTGGGGGCAAGGCAGCTTCAAGGTCATGAGAGACCCACCAAAGGCAGCGAACGGGAACCTCCTAGACTGCCGCCGAGCCAGGGGCCACTCTGCAATGCGTGGGATCCTGGATGGGGGTGAAAAAGATGCAGATGCAGTTACCGGGACCTCTGGGGCCTGTGTGTTAGACACGATTGCATCCGTGGTAACCCCGAGGAAAGCTGTCGCTGGGGGCCCTTGAGAAGGTGGGTGTCTCGCGAGGGGCAGCAGCCTGCGTGCTCGCTCATCTTCGGGACCTGCGTTTGCGTGACACCCCACAGAAGCAGCAGCAGCGCCGGGTGCTGGCCGAGCGCCAGAACAGGTGTCAGCCCTGGTCTGCAGATAGGAGACGTGAGTGCCGGGACTTCACTGCTCTTTGTGCATAGTTCCTATTAAAGCAGCAAATCCCTGGAGGCAGTGCTGCTGGCCTGTGCGGTGCCCGTGGGGCGGGTGGGGCTTTTTCATGGGGATTCCAGCATGGTGCCTCCTTTCCTCCTTGAATGGGTCTCACAGGCTAAGCTGTTGTCTTACTTTAATGTCAGTTCAGGAAAGTGGAGCTGAACTCAGAATCTGAGCAAAGAGGTCGGCTCCGCGCTGGGGATTGGAGAACTGTGACGGGGCCCCGGCTGGCCCCCTTCCCAGGGGCTGGCACGGGGGACAGGGGGGCCCAGTGGCCTTGGCCGGTGGCACTCACCCAGCAAAGTACTTGGCAGGTCCTCAGTGAGCAAGGGCTGCTACTCCTCTCCTCGGGTCCATTTAATCAAACGCACTGCACTCTTCCAGGGGTCAGAAGCACCATCACTCATTCCAGAAATACCGATTGACCCCTGGCCGCACACCGGACCCGGGGCTAGGTGCTGATGGTATGGTGGAGGACAGAGCAAACCCTACAGCCCGCTCCCAGCCCAGGGGTCAGAGGGGAAGCAAGTAATATCAGTGACCAGACAAGAAAAAGACCATGGTGGCGCACGCCATGAAGGGTGAGAATGGGGCGGTAGAGGGGTCACTCCTTTGCATGGAGTGGCCAAAGAAGGCCTTCTCAGAGAGAGACCGACCTTTAACCCCAGAGTGATGGGAAGGTGACAGCCGGGAGCCTGGCGGGCAGCATTCCAGGATGGAGGAAGCCACTGTGACTGAACAGGGAGGGACGGGGAGGGAGGGGCGGATGAGACAACAGGCAGTTTCACATGGGGCTTTGCAGTCGCTTGAGGAGTTTGGGTTTTATTAACACATGCAGCGGCGTGCACTGGTTCTGAGCAGAGAAGCGGCTCAACGTGGTTTGCAATTTGAAGCAGCCCCTCTGGCTGCTGCATTGTGAATAGACCGGGTCGGGCTCCCGGGAGGTCCTCGCATCTTCCCAGGCTGCAGAGTCCACAGGACACGCAGGCAGGTTAGACGTGGGTGAGAGAAGAGGGAGAGCTTGCAGGAGTGGACCTGATGCCAGGCCACACCCCCTGCCGCCCAGAGGTCCTAGGGAGCCACTGCAGGCTTAAGGCAGAGGGTGATGGCATCAGGTTGGGGTTTAGGAAGCTGGCCTGGGGCCAGTGAAAATAGGGCATGCAGCTGGGAGCAGTAAGGCCTGGCCCAGGAAGAGGAGGGGATGAGGCAGGTGTCTCTCCAGCCCCAGCAACTGTGAGCCCCAGGCAGGGCCTGTTTCCTCTTTGAATTTGGCCTCTGGCCCCTTGCCTGGGGGTCCTGTACCATCACTCCCATATCCCCTCCTCCTCCTGGCTTCCTCCAGGCCCTGTGAGTTGGGGGGACCACGTTCCCAGGCAGGTTCCCTCGGGCACTTGGCTCCCTTCCCCACCCAGCCCCATCAGCAGAGCTGGGGCTCACTGAAGGCAGGAGGTCTGCCCGGCGGCCCCTCCCTGCCCTGCCCTGCCCTGCCCAGTGGCCTGGCCCTGCCCTGCTGAAGGGAAGTGTTGTTAAAAACAGATGGCTGCACTTGGAATCATGGCATGTCACCCCCAGAATTGCTGTCTCCAGAAAATCCAGTAACTGCCGGCTGCGTGCCAGCAGCTGTCACGTCATGTTGTCTCTTCTGACCGTCACCTGCTTGGGGGCCAGAGCTCCATCCCACAACGATTGCACAGTTCACAAGGGCCGTGCTTGGCCTGGGTCGGGGCAGGTGTCCACCTCAGCTCAGCGGCTGAGTTAGGTCTGGCCATGGGAGAAGGGTGGGGTGCTAGGACTCCTGGCTGCAGGCCCCGCCCCCAGGGTTGCCCGGCCCGCAGCTCTGGGCACGCTGGCCGGCACACGGGCACCCCGCCTCTGCTCACCTAGGCTCCTGGGGCCCCCACACGCAGCCTGGCTGGCCGTTGCAGTTTGCCCTCCTGCCACACGTTTCAGCTGCCCCTTCACAGGTGTGTGCGGAGGCCCAGCCCCAGGTGTGATCATGACCTCAGTCACCGTCAGGACAGCCGCTTCCTACGGCCGTCCCAGCCGGCCGCTGCCACAGGGCCCGCGCTTGGTCGTGGCTCTGAGTCGCCTGGGAATATTTGCTCTTGGGAAAGGCTGGTTGCACAATCTTACTCTTGCTCGTTTCCCTTTCTCTCAGGGAAAGGGTGTTCCCTCATCTCTTGTCATCGGGCCCTCTCAGCATCGAGGGAGGCAGCGCCATGTGGGGGTTGGGACCCTGGGCACTGGGCTCACATCCAGCCCTGACGCCCCAGCCCCTCTGAACAGGGGTTGATTCTTCTGCAAAGTGCGGGGATAACTATAGGAGCGGCCTGATAAGGGGACTGACTAATGTCGCTCCGGCCAGCTGGCCTGGACAGGCCACCCCCAGAACTAAAGTGGCACCCTCACTCCCGGTACCTTCTTGCCCCCTGTGCCACACTTCAGACCCAGCACCGAGCAGCCATGGGCAGCAGGAGGTGACTGAGTTGTTAGGGACGTTCGGAGCCTGGGCCTTGCACACTTAACCGTGGATGGTGGCCAGCAGGCCCGGAAGCGCAGCTGCCTGGGCAGAAAGGGGGTGGGGCTGGAAGAGAGGGACGCGGTGTCTTTAAAGTGAGACCCCGAGCTCTGTGCAGTGCCTTGGGGTGCATTCCTGCAAGGAGGTGGGACCCCTCCCAGGATCCCTAGAGGTGCCAATGCGAGACTGGGCCCTGTCTGTCCTGTTTGATGGCCCAGGAAACCCTCCACCCCGGGAGCTCACGTGCCGTGTCCACGGGGTTTCCTGCAGAACCAGGCTGAATCTGCTGCTCCCCACTGCAATTCCATGACGCCAGGAGCCCAGGGGACAGTCACACTGGGCTGTGCTCTGTCCCCGCACCTTTGCAGTCAGAGGCTGGAGCCGGCACACAGTCACGCCAGCCGCGTGGGGCACAAAGTGGAGGCAGGCTGGGGCTCTTCTCTCCACACCAGTTCTGGCCCTCGCTTGCTCCTCGTTTACTGCCTTCAACACCCTCCTGGAAGTCCTCGCCTGCCCAGCCCAAGCGCCTTTGGGCATCTCAGGCACAGTCTCCTAAGTTATGTACCTTTGTTCATGCCAGGCTGCACAACTGGTGACTCAGACATGCTCTCTGGAGCCCGTGTGCTGCTTGTTTAATGTTTTCATTTGTTACCATCATTTAAAAGCCGGAACTATTCAGTGTGGATTTTTACCTTCTCTGAGGGAAAGGAGCAGGTGTGGCCACCCTGCGCCTGGGACACCCCAGCTCAACAGCTCCCTGCAGCCCTCCACATCCTGCCCAGCCCCTCTGCCCAGCTCAGGTAGATGCTTATACCAAGGGTTCCCAACCTCCAGGCCCACACAGCAGGCGGTGAGCAGCAGGAGAGAGGGCGGAGCTTCCCCATGGCTGGCATGAGCACCTGAGCTCCGCCTCCTGGCAGATCAGCAGCGGCATCAGATTCTCACAGGTGCGCAAGCCCTGCTGTGACTCGCACGTGTGAAGAATCTAGGTCATGTGCTCCTTATGAGAGTCTCGTACCCGATGATCTGAGGTGGAGCTGAGGTGATGATGCTAGTGCAGGGGAGCGGCTGCAAATACAGGTTAACGTTAGCGGAGGGGTTTGACTGCACAGAGACCATCCTAAACCAATTGCTTAGATTCATCAGAACCCTATGAGTGGTAAGTGACAATTAAGCTGCATGTGGTGCTTGAATCATCTTGAAACCCTTCCACCCTCTTTCCGCCCGGTCCGTGGACAGATTGCCTTCCACAAGACCAGAGCCAGAAAGGTTGGGGACAGTGCCGTCTTATCCCCCATGCAGCCAACCTCAGCATGCGTGTCAGTCACCAGTCTCTTTCTGACACAGAACTAGCTCACCCTCTGGGTTTTGCTCCTCAGTCCCCGCAGTGCCCAGCGCCTGTGACATGCGATCGCTGTGCTGGCTTTTCTCCCCTTCCCTTTGAAGCCACCTCCTGCCTCTTCTCCCCTTCCTAACCTCCTCCCGCCCTCTCCCTCCGTCCACACACCTCCCTCCACCCAGACCAGCAAATGCTGCAGTGAATCGCGCCTTCCCTTCTGCTGCCTGGGTCCCTTCTCTGGTGATTGGATTTTCATACACGGGCTGTGTAGCCGAGTCAGGACCCAGCTCAGGGATGGCGAGCACATTACACGTGGAGGAAGCTCCCAGGTTCCCTCCCACTTCCCCGCTGAGGTTCAGAGAGAGGTGGAGACCCCTGACCACACCACCATGGGGTGGGGAGAAGTGACAACAGGGGGCACGCACAGATCAACCAGGGACGTGTCCCTGCAGGGGCTGCTCACCAGGGGGGGGTCTGTGAGCTTGTCCCCGCCAGCCTCCCCTAGTCCCCAACACGTGCCACTTTGGGGAAAGAGGCATCGTAGGGAGCTTTGGGCCCTGGGAGCCTCCCCATTCCCGGCGCCCTAGGGCCTGGCATGTGAGGGGCTGCTTGGGCGTCCACCTTCCTGGCAGACCTCATCTTCCTGAGGGAGCTCAGTCACACTGTCCTTTCTCCTCCTCAAATGGGGAGTGGAGTCAGCCTGTAATGTTCTTTCCCAGCATTCCCTGACTACACATCCCTGGGCCCCCCGCCCTGCAGTTATGCTCAGTGCCAGCCCCCAAGGCTTCCTTCGCTTCATAGCACAGGTCACAGTTTCTGACTGTTTGCTGTCAGCTGGCAGAGGGTCACGCCTGGCTCATCTCTGCTCTGTCCCTGGCAGCCAGCACATCGTGGCTTTTTGTGGGCTGTGCTGTAAGAATGAGTAGGGGAGCAGATGGGCGCTCACGTGGACGAGCTCCTTTGGGATGTGGCACCAGCACCCGGGCAGGGAGTGGCAGAAGTGCCCACAACCATGTGGGCTGAGCAGGGCCCTGGGCACCTGGGATCCCGTGGGGCCTCACAGAGCACAGGCATCTGGCAAGGCCCCTCAAATCCCAGCTCAGCATCTTTGTTGCTGTGTGGCCTTGGGCAAGTTACTTAACCTCTCTCAGCATCCTCATCTGTGAAATGGGTGTAGTGCTTTCATGAGGTCATGTGTGTACGGCCTTGGGGACAAGGCCATAGCACCTGGACAGGTGACGCCCACGGTAATTGACTGTCTAGCAGTGGGCCTGATGGTAAGTGTGTTTGGTTTGGAATGAGGCAGACAGGAAGTAGAAATGGGGGGCTGCGCTCAGCCAGCTCAGGGCAGAGCGAGCTGTGGGCGCTCCCCAGCTGCTTGTGGCTGATTCATCGATGGTTTTTAGGGTTTTGCAGCTAAAAGATGCCCCAGAGACTGGCCTGTGTGGGTGTGGGGACCAGCAGTGGCCTGGGGACATGCGCCCCGCTTAGTATCAGTCCAAGGATAAGGAAGGATGTGGCTGACTCCTCGGGGAAGAGCAGCCAGAGGGAGACGCCCACAGGACAGTGCTGAGGAGGGTGGAGAATTTGGAGGGTCAGAGTCAGAGGGGACTTGGCTTCCTTGGCGTGTGGCCCCGTGCCAGCCCAAGCACGCTACCTGAATTAACACAGGTGCTTTTATGGGCTTCACTTTACAGATAAGGAAACAGGCACAGAGACGTGAACATCCCCAGCTTGGTAGAGCCGATTTAGACCCAGGCTCTTCGGCTCAAAGACATGCATTTTCAACCTGCTGGGAGCGACTGGCAGCAAGTTATGTGCCGAGTTCCGAGGCTAAACCTGGCAACAGGCTGGGTAAAGTGGAAAGGACGCTGTTCTTAAAGCATGTGGACCTGGTTGAAATCCCACGTCTCATGCCTGTGTGACTTCAGGCAAGTCACTCCGCCCCCCTGAGCTTCCATTTCGCCCGTGAGGACAAGGGACATAGAAATGCCGCCTTTGGGGGGCTATTCAGAGAATAGCTTATGAAGGCTTCTCTGCGGGGGGTGCCCCATGAAGGTTTGTTTACTCTCTTTCTCTGGAGTGTCCGGGCGCTGGCCCCCGTCCAGGGCCTGACCTTGGCCTTGAGTTCCGCGAGGACTTGGGAAATGGCTTTGGCTGCCCGGCCCGCTTGCAGATCAGTCCCGGGCGCCCCATGCCAGGCCTTTCATGTGGCTGATTTCACAAGAGCCCCCGTGTTTGTTTAGCAGTGGGCGGTATTTTTAGGACTTAAAAGTAATTCTGCTCTTCGAGGAATGAGCCCGTGGATGTGGCCCGGACTGGAGCCAGGCTGAGGCTGCAGGGGTGCGGGCACCGTGACCCAGGCCCTCCCCATCCCCCCCGCCCTGCTCCCCCAGGGCCCTTGGGGGTGCTGGTGGGGAGGGGGCACAGTAGCCCCATCCTGTGGGAGGCTGTGAGTCATGACCCCCAAAGACGCCCACACTCTAATCCCTAGACCCTGTGACTACAGGTCAGGTGTGATGACGTGAAGGGTGTTGAGATGGGCGGTCATCCTGGATTATCCGGTTGGGTGCAGTTGAAGTGCACGGGTCCTTGTAAGAGGGAGGCAGGAGGGTGGGCATGTGGGGATGGGAACAGACGTTCAGTCAGAGGGAGAGAGTGACAGGTGCTACGCTGCTGGCTTGGAGGCTGGGGGAAGGGAACAGAGGCCAAGCTTGCCTGACCTGTGGCCCACAGGCCACGTGTGGCCCACGACAGCTTTGAATGCAGCCCAACACAAGTTCGTAAGCTTTCTTAAAACAGGAGACTTACTCAATTTTTTTTTTTTTTTTTTGGCCCATCAGCCATCGTTAGTGGATTTTACGTGTGGTCCAAGACACTTCTCCCACTGTGGCCCACGGCAGCCACAAGGCTGGCCACCACTGCTGTAGAAGCTGAAAAAGCCAAGGGACGCAGGTCCTCCCCTTGGGCCCCTGGAGGGATGCAGCCCTGCCGATACCTGGATCTGGGCCCAGGAAACCTGTTTCAGGCTCCAACCTCCAGAATGTGAACAGATTGGTGTTGTGGTCATGTGTCACAGCGGCCACAGCAACCTGAGACACAGCCCAGGGCCCCCTGCCTCTCTGGGGCACATCACTAGAGCTGCAGGCACCCCGTGTGGGGGCTAGAGGGTCCTGCATTCAAATCCTGCTTGACCACCTTCCCCCCAAGCCTCCAGTGCTACCTCCGTGGGTAAGGTTCATTCTTCCCAGAACTGCCGGGAAGAACTGTTGAGAATGGAGGCGCCTGCCCCAGTCCCAGGCACCTGGTAAGCACGAAAATCTTATTGAGCCCTGTCTGTGGCTTGTGTCTCAGTAGGGAAGCGGGTGGGGAGTTAACACAGTGGTTGTGTGTTCACACCAATGCTATAGGAAGCTGGATTCAAGGGCCAGCTTTGCAAATGCAGGGAAGTGGTTGGGGTGAGTTCAGCAAAGTTGCTGGGGCCTCTGGGCATCAGTTTCTTCATCTGTCACGGGAGGAGAGACCAGTGGCCCCGGCCTGTGAGCACGGCAGGTGGAGCACAAGGGCCCGGCCCACCATGCTGCTGGGTGAACGAGCCAGGCTCTTGTTTGGGCAGCTGCACCGGTTCCTGTCCCCACCCCGAGCTGTGCCACGCGCCTCCAGGGTCGACCTCAATCAGAGGCCATGCTTTTCCGCGTGTTAATCATTGTTGGAAAGGACCGTGGGTGATTCAGGGTGGGAAGTGGTTTCTTTGGGCTGTGTTTCCACTTGGCCCTACAAAGCTGAAATCCTTACCGGCTATACCCACCCCTGGCTGAGGCCTCCAGACCGCAGAGGTGACACCCCTGGGCTAGGAATCTTCCACAGAAGTGTGGGTGGGAGGAGAGAGGCCCAGCAATGGGTCTCAGATGTTCCCCGGCCCTGCCAAGACTCGCCTGTTGTGTTTGTGTGGACGCAGAATGTCCCAAGGGAGTTGGAATGGGTTCCATTGAGTCTGCAAAGATCAACCAATGCCCTTGAACCTGCCAGTACTGTCCCCTGGTCAGTGTGGTCAGGGCTGCAGCCACAGAGATGTGGACACCTGACTTCTTGTGTCCCAGAGGCAGCATCAGGATTGGTCAGAAGCACGGGCATGCCATCTGACAGCCAGGTGGAAGCCTGCTGTGGCCAGTTATGTCAGTGACCTTGGGCAAGTCACTTAACTTCCTGTTAGAAAAAAATACCCCTGTCTTCATCGTTTCCTCTAACACATTTAGAGCCCTTCCCATGCGCTGGGTGTGGTCCTAGGTTCTCTAGGTGGATAGTAACCCTTTGAATCTTCACCACGAGACCTGTGAGGTGAGTGCTCCAGTTACCTTCAGGTGAGGCAGGCTCGCCTGTGGAAGGTCCCGGGGGGGGGGGGGGGGGGGGCGGCTATTAACATGAAATGGAAGAAACACGGACCCCAGTAGCCCCCAGGTCTGGTCCTCGTCTCCGCTCTGCCACTTGCTGGCTGTTACCGCCTTGGACAAGTGACCTGACCTCTCCGAACTTCCGTTTCCTCGCCTGTAAAATGAGGACAACAAACATTTCCCTCGAGATGTTTTGAGAATTAGATAAGTTAAGATGTGCAGATCCCTGGCGCGGGGCCAGATGTTTGGGGGTTTTGGTTTGCTGTCTTCCAATCATCAGTCTCTGGGGAGACTCCGCCTGAGGTCAGAGGTGCTTCTGGCATTGCCCTTTATGGCGTCCAAGTCACTGAGATCTTATGCCTCAGTTTCCTCTTCTGAGAAAGGGGCATACTGCTCGTACCTCCCAACCAGAGTGGCTGAGGACACACTGAACACAGCGTGCCAGGTGTCAGATGCACTCACAGGGGACAGGAACCGGGTTTCACCCTTGCTGTGATGAATGGCAGCTGCTCTTCTGAGCTAACTCCCTAGAGGCCTCCCTATAAGCCAGGCACAGCCTTGCCCCTGGGCACGAGAGGTTCTCAGGCACAAGGACGCGCTATGGATTTCCCAGGTGCACTGCCATTATGTAAAGCCATCCGTGGCTTTATTTGGGAAAAGTGTCCTCTTGTCCCACAGATTTTGCCTTTGAGGTTGTTGGGCACAGGCCTAGCCCTTAGAGGTCCCGTGCGCCTGATCGCCTGATGCCAAACAGCCGCCAGTGTTTGCAGGGAGGGCAATGATGATCATCCAGTCATTGACTCCACAAATATTTTATTTAGCACCTACTACATGCCAGGCATAGCAGTTAATAAAACAGACCATCCCCCTCGCCTCACAGAGATGGCATTCTACTTGGTGTGCAGAGTAGGCAATGACAAGATAAATAAGTGAACTGTATGGTGTGGTGGTCAGTACTGAATGCTAAAGAGAAAAAGCAGGCAGTAAGAGGAGTAAGTGAAGTGCCAAGGATTGCAGTTCCAGAACCTTCCAGAGAAGGAATGACATCGCTAATCCTAATAGCTACCACATTTGCTCAGTGCCTTTGAGAGGCCATGCCCCCACGAGGACACACATGTAGCCTTTGGTAACAGCTCCCCGGGAGGCTGGGCAGGCCTCAGGACAGAGCCCGGAGCTGTGGGCCCAGAGCCCAGCCGGCATTGTCCTCGCTAGAGCCCAGGCATGACCCTCACCATCCTCCTCAGTCTTCTCCAGGTTCCCCCCATGTGAAGTAGCACCTACCTCTGGGAATGGCTGAGGATTAAATGAGTTCCTATGTGCAGAATGCGCCCCATGCTTTTATTAGGATCGTTGTCCCCATTTCCTATGGAGAAAACTGTCACTAGTGATCTTCCTATGGAGCTGCAGAGGCAGGATTGGAACCCCAGAACAGCAAGGTTCAGATGGGTGAGGTCTGGCCCTTTGAGGCCTACACTCTTTAAGATCCCACATTACAGATGAGAACACTGAGGCACAGAGCAGGGAAGGCGTGCTTTGAGGCCCAGGCTGTCGGGCATGGGCCAGGCGCCTATGTGTGAACTCCTAGGGAGGAGGGAGGCCAGCCAGGACTCAGGCAGAGCTGTGCTAGGACTCGAGGCAGCTGGTTGGGTGTCAGGAGGCCTCCCTCCTGTCCTCCCTGGGCTTCTGCTCTGCCCGCCAGGTACCTCTCCTGCCTGCCTGCCTGCCGTCATTCACAGCAGATGTTCAACAGGCCCTGAAAAGTGGATAATTCCAAAGCTAAGGAGATTGTTTGGGAAGAGCTCCCTCATTTCCCCACATGACTGCTTGCTAACGTACCTGATTGCCGCCACCCATTAAACTCCTAGGCTTCGATTTGTATCAGTTCAGTGTCTCCCAGGTGCAGAAGGTTCACAGGATGGCAGCTGGGTGCAGAGGTGACCCCGGTGAGCAGGACGCAGGACTGGCCGGCAGGGGAGCCTTCCTGCAGAGTTCTGAGCAGAGGAATCGCCCCCAACCCCCACCCCCTCCTTTGTAATAAAATAACCATTTTGCCCATGAGGCTTAATGAGGATCTGAAAGCTTTGTTTGTCTTTAGCTGTGGCCTCCGGAAGCCAGAGAGCAACGTTCCCTGGAGGTTTAGCCCTAAGCTCGTTACCGTAAGCCCGGCAACAGGGCCAGACCTCACCCATGCGAGCCGCATGGTCTCAGAGGCTGGGACCTGCTTGTGATTCTGCACCCCGGAGCTGCCAGTGCCATGAAGGAAGGGGCTTTCTTTTCCAAGCTCCTGAGTGGCCTGAGGTTGCACAGGCTGCGGTCCATGGACCATGGTCCCTGGACCATGCAGGTCTCAGACAAGCCTAAGAGGAGGAAGCCTGGGCTCTCACTAGCTGTGCGACCAAAGGCAAGTCGTGTGCCGTCAGAGCCGTACTCTGCCCGTCCATACAGTGGGAACGCTGGTACTCACTGAGTTGTGTGCAGATGTGTGAGATGTCTAATGCACAGCACATCACAGAGGTCATCGCCTGGGAGCCTGAAAATGGCCCTGGGGAGTAAGCAGGATGGAAGTCAGAGGCTAAGTGACCTCTAGCCTTGGTATCTGGCTCATAAGTCTAAGATGCTTCCAGCCTTGCTCCATCTGCCTTCCTAGTTCAAGGTCTATGTAAGGCACTGCTGTTACTCTGAGTCCGCCCAAGTCCACAGTGGTCCCTGTGGGCCCACGAGCCCCAGGCACAAATGGCAGCGTTGCAGTGGTGACGGTTGGGGACATGGAGAGGCAGTGCTGAGGGCCTGCTCCCCCCTGGCCATGTCCCAAAGGCCGCTCCTGTCACTGAGGGCTGTTTGTTTGGGCTGTTACTAGCTCAGTTCCTGTTATTCCCCCCCAAGACAATTGGCCAGGAAATTCTTCACTTTTGTTTCCCTAAGAGGTCAAATGCTTTTCTCTTTGCCAAAGTAAATAAACCCTGCGAGCTGAGTTGGCAGTTTTTTGCGGCAGAACCCGCAGGTCCCCTGCCATAAGCCAGCCGCCCCCTGCCCTGCGGCCCAGCCAGCCCCACTGGGGGCCCAAGGGCACCGCGAAGCTGGACTGGCCGGTCCTCGGCCGCATCGGCGAAGGGGGGAACCATTCTTAAACCAGACCCAGGGCTGATGTGGAGAAGAGGCTGTACCTGTTGACATTAGCACCGGTGGCTTCTCCCTCCCACACCCGGAATCCTGATGGGAATGAGTGAGGGCAGCACTGTGACACCGCACTCCCCGGGAACCGTCACTGGGCCACCTGAGCAAACAGGAAGGAAATGAAGCTTGTCCAGGACCGGCGTCCCAGCTCCTGGGCGCGTCTGCGCAGACGGCATCTCTTGGTCGTGCTGTGGGCTTTAAGCACAGCTCCAAGGAGCGCTGGGCTCACGTCAGGGAGACATGCGGCTTCCCGATGATTCGTGGGCCAAGGGCTCACTCTTGCTTGGACGGTGGGGTCTTAGGTGGCCGTCTGTGAGCCGCAGTGACAGAAGTTGCAATGATGGGGCTTCCGCCTCTCCTTTATGGGGTACCTGCTAAGCATACAGACCAGCAGTGTGGACAAGATCTGGGCTTACCTTGTCAGGTCTGTCCCACTGACCCCTCCATGTTTTAGGGGTTCCCTGGAGGCACAGTCCCTCTTCGGTGTGTCTAAAATCCATCCACTTCTTTGTCTCCATTGCTGCCATCGTACTCCAGGGCACCGTCCCCTCCTGCCTGGCCTCCCGTTTTCACCTTGGCCCCAGTCTAGTCTCTACATGACAGCAGAGTGACCATGAGGCAGGTGGCCCTTGCTTAAACCCCTTCTCTGTACAGAGCCCCCCGGAAGATATGTCCACCTGCACCTGTGAAGGTGGCCTGATTTGGGGAAAGGGTCTTTGCAGATCAAGATAAGGTAAGGCTCTCAGGATGAGATCATCCTAGACAGGTGTCCTTGGAAGAGAGGACAAGACGGGGACACACAGCGGAGGCCAGGCATAGACGGAACGTGTCCACAGGCCAAGGGCTGCCAGGGCTTGCTGGCAACACCAGGGGCTGGAAGAGGTGAGAGAGAGTCTCCCCTGGAGCGTGCAGAGGGAGCACGGCCCGGCCACACCTCAGTGTCAGCCTTACAGCCCCCAGAGCTGACAGAATAACTCCCTCGTTTCAGGCAGTATCCCAGTGCATGGCACCCAGTTTATTAAGGACACCACAGGAAATGCACACACGTGGCTTCCCACGACCCTTCAGAGGAAAACCACTCTCTGCCCGGGGCGCGGCGGGGCCCCTCCCCAGCTGCACCTGCGGCCTCACCTCGCCGGCCTTCACTCCTAGAATATGCCAGCTCTTTGCCACCTCAGGGCCATTGCATTTGCTGTTCCCCTGGGGGAATGTTCTTCCCCACCCTTGGCTTCTGGTTGTCCTTCAGGTGTCTCAGAGGCCTTCCCAGACCCCACCCTCCAAACCACAGCTCCCTGGGGATTCCCAGTGCATTTGCTTCTCATCTGACCTCGGTACGCATTTAAATAATTGATGTGTCCTGTGTTGTCCTTGCTCCAACGCAGTCTCCATCAGGTAAAGACCTTGTCTGTGCTATTGACCCAGGCTCAGTGCCCAGCACACAGTCAGCCCACAGTAAGATTTTGTTGAATTAATATGCATGTAAGACTTCCTCTTAATAAGGCTTTGGCCTAGTCCTGTTCATTTAGTTCTTGGCCTATGGGATGATGGCGATTTGGAACAGATACTGTGATCTTACTAGTTTCGTATGATTGGATTCAGTCTAGTATTCTGGGGGATACCACAGTGACACCCCAATACACCATTCACATAAGCCTGTCTCTGGGGTGTGATGAATAGAACAGAAACCAGCTGCTCCCACAATAGTCAGTTCTTTCCAACCAAGGAGGCGTGAGAGTGTATGTGACATTGCACTAACTCATTTGATTTTCACCATCTCCAAGGCCCCTGTGGGGTGTGCAGGGTCCTCCCCTCTGACCCCCCCAGCCTGCCCCCAGCTGGCTGACTCCCCTTTCCCCTCCCTTTTCTGGGCAACACTTTGAGCTTTTTTCTGTAACACAAATCAAAGTCCGTGTGAGAAGCCTATGTGTATACGTTTACTCACGTGTATAATTTCACAGGACAAGAGTTTATCAGTCCTGAGTGTGTATTTAGTTAGTGACAGGCCTGGCTAATCTTTCATCTGATTACATTCATTAACATTTAAATATATAATCATTAATATATCTGGGCATGGCGGTCTAAATATTTTATGGGGGTCTTAATTACAGCAGACTTGCAACCTTGCAGTAAAACCCGTACACCCCCCAATTAAAAAAAAAGTGTGGTGTCAGGTGGCCCGGGGCCCTGGCCGGCGTGGCGGCGAGAGCCTGTCATTTGGCAGGGGACGGCGGTGGCCCGAGTCTCTAATGTCCGGCTGCACCATGGAAGCAGGGCCGACATTGGAGAAGACGAGCGTGCCTGTGATTGCTCCCTGCCCGCCCTCTGTGAGCCGCTGTCACCGTGCTCCTAGGAGAGAACATCAAAGGCACAGTGACAAAAAGTAAAAATCATCATTACTACTGCTGAGGCTCTGGGTGGGGGCTGATACATAAAACGCCCTTTTCCTTCCTCTGCCAAATCAGGAAGCCGTGGCAGAGGGTCTCCCAGGAGGCCGATGAGTGAAGGGCGGGACGTGAGTTCTGTGGTCTGAGAACGTGACCCAGATCCGCAGCCATGGCCGTGAACACTTTCTGCTGCCAGATGTGGACAGCCTGACCCACCCAGACTGCACAGGTGGGCACCTGTGGGCCCCGACAGCTGTCCCCTCATCGTAACAGCTGTCTTCACGCCTTGATGCCCTGTGTGGCTTATGAAATTCCTCTTCAGGCACTTCAGTCTATGAGGTTAGCAGGATGTTGCTGTACCCATTCCACAGAGGAGAATGCTGAGTCTCTGAGAGGTCCCAGGCTTCTTGAAGACACATGGCCAGTGGGCGGTAGAGCAGGACCCGTCCTACAAGTCCCACCTGGGCTGTGACCCATGTTTTCCCAACAGCTGTCCTGGGTCTGTCTGAGGTGACCCAGCAGGTCCCCCAGGAAGGCTTGGGGTCTGCAGGGAGCTGGAAGCGCTCAAGGCCAGCCAGCGCCCACCCCAGGCTGCGCTGCCCTCCCGGATGAGCTTAAGGGCAGGTGCTTGGAGCCCGAGCACCGGGGCGGAATCCTGCCTCCATTTACCAGCTGGTCAGCCTAATGTCGATCTTGGTCTCGGTTTCCTCATCTATAAACGGGGGTCGTGATGGTAACTACCTCACAACATGGCTATGAGGGAAAGTCTAGTGAACACTTACAAGACCTGGGACAATGCCTGACCCATGGAAAACACTCAGTAAATGCAAACGGCCGCTCCTGTCACCACCGCCATCGTCGTCCCTGAGCCGGGGAAAGTCCCATCGCAGGAGCACTGTCAGCACACCCGCCTCAGTCCCACTTGGAAGGTGCTGTCTGCCAGTGTGGGACGGAGCTGGATTGCGCCCCCAGGACCACCCAAGTTCATGTTCCTTCTCGAGCCCCAGGAGGCCTGCAGGATTCCAGGAGGCTGCCCCTGTCCTCGCCCACCCCTGGTGGCAAGAGGGCCCCCTGCCCCAGGATGGTAAGAGCTGAGATTCACGGAGCACTCTCCCTGCACAGACGCTGTTCGGAGTGTGTTGCTTGCACAAAGCCGGCCCTGTGAGGTGGCCGCTCCTTCTACGGCTTTTCATTCAAGTGTAACCTACCAACCGAAAAGCGCAGCTCCCAAGTTGGCAGCTTGGGGACTTGTCACAAACCGAGCTCGCCTGTAGGACCAGCACCCACATCAGGAAGTAGATGTCATGAGCTTCCCGAAAGCCCTCTTCCACCCCCTTCCTGTCCGTGAACTGCCTTCCTCGAGTGCTTTAAGGGGCGTCCTTGTGCCGTATTTGCGCTTTGGTGTCTGGCTCCTTTGGCGTTGCATCTGTGTGGTTGATCCCCGTCGTGCGATTTGCTCCCTTTCGTTAGGTGGAGCCATCGCCGCGTGAAGGGACCACTGGGTGCTGCTCTTCTGCCGCAGGCGGTCGGGGAGCTTCCGGCTTGGAGCTTCCACGGGTCGTGGTGAGCGCGGAGTGCGTGTCCTTCTGCGCGTCCTAACGCGAGCGCAGCAGTGCGCGCTGTGGCCGCGCGCTGAGGCGGGGACTGTTTTTATCCCCTTTGCACAGATTCCAAAACCTAGAATGTGACGTGGCGCAGGCTGCTGCTCTAGCGAGCGGCAAAGCTGGGGTTGGAGGCCAGGCCATCAGCGGCAGGGTCCACTCCTGATCCCTGTCCCTGCGGCAACGTGGGAGGAGGTGACCACAGCCACCAGTGTGCTTCCCGCATCTACCCCGGAACAGCCCTGTGGGTCTCTTGTCAAAGGCCTGACCCCAAGTTCCTGGGTGCTGGGGGCAGCTTCCTGAAGATTCCAGAGGGCCTGGCCTAACGGGCCATCATGGAGGGTAGGACAGCAAAACCTAGAGAGGACGTGTGCGTCCCCCCAGCCACGCAGCACACGGGCTGGCACGCTGACCTCAGGCAGGGACAGGAGCCTTTAAAAATAGTGCTGGTTGTGTGGGAAACAGGACCTGCTGCTGACGCTTCTTTTCCAGAAAGCCCCCCCAGTCTGGGGAATGTCAGGGTTGGAGGCCCATCCCCTGCCTCTATTTTTGGTGGCGATTTGCAGGAAGGAGGACATTTCCTGTATTCGCCTTCAGAGGCTGGAAAACAAAAACCCCACCCCCTCCCTAGCCAGCGCCCTCATTTCCCTCAGCAGGAAGTGGGGGCCTGCCCCCTGGGCTTCCAGGTGAGCTCTGAGCAATTCCGGAGCCCAGGGGCTGTGCCCCACCCCCAGTCAGGCCCACCAGCAGCCTGCTAAGGGCCCCCTGCTGCCCCTCCCCCACAGCGCCTCCCTTTATACTGTCTGCTGGGTCTAATCCCGTGGGGGCTGACCTCACCGCTCCCACCTAGAGTTTTTTTCCTTCCGGAGCCCCTGGGCATCTGTGCCTGAGGCAGTGTCTCCAGACGGCTGGTAAAGCCCCTGCTGCACCCCCTGGTCCCATCACTCCCTGCCCTGTGCCCTGTGTGACAGCTGACTGGCGGACCATCGCTTAGGGGGCAAACCGCTGCCGGGTGATCGTCAGGTGCAGAGCCTTTGGTCCTATTTACTTCCTGCCATGGTGGAATGGGATAGAAACTGTTATCCCCACTTTATACGTGGGGAAAGAGGAGCAGAGAGGTTCAGGAATTTAGCCAGGGTCACACAGCTGATGAATGA
Organism: Craseonycteris thonglongyai; assembly: GCA_004027555.1. NCBI lineage: Eukaryota > Metazoa > Chordata > Mammalia > Chiroptera > Craseonycteridae > Craseonycteris > Craseonycteris thonglongyai. The sequence continues at coordinate 72,451 of PVKE010001061.1, forward strand.
TAGAGCCAGGCTTCAAACCCAGGTCTCTGTCTGCAGAGCCTGGTCCTCCCACCGCAGCGCCTGGTCCTCCCACCGCAGCCGGACCCTGGATGTCTCCTGTGTTGCCTCTTCCACAGGCATCCACAGCCCACAGACATGGTTGGGTATTGTGATTAATTGCCGAGATTGAAAAGTAGACATTTAAGGCATTAAAATTATGAAAATCTAGAGTGCAGATTCTCTCAAAACATGGGAAGGTGAGGTACTGCTGCCCGGCCAGGCGGGGCATGCACCTACGTCCCCACCTACCCCTGCTCTCCCTGCGGACAGCTGCGTGTCCACCCTGGGAATGGCATTTCAGAGAGATCATGGGCCTGAATGTCCCAGTCCTGGGATCACCAGTGCTGCTATTCACCGGGCATGTGAGACTGTCACCTGGAAGTGACTGCCATTCGGGAGCAGAGCTGCCCTGGTCAGACCTCAGGACACCCCGCCATGTCCTTGTCTGACCAGGCTCTGCAAGGACTTGTCCAAGTGCTTGGCTGGCTTTTCTTTCTTAACCTGAGTGCCGCCTGGTAGGGCAAGAGCCTGCTCATTAACCTTTGCAAAGTAGGTTGAACTCTAAGCTGTTTTGAATTTGCCCTGCTCAGCTTTCAAATAGGAA